>JAWPHD010006525.1:0-143520 GCA_037043455.1 Cyrtodaria siliqua
CAAGGCTGAAATGGCATATTTCAATAATTCAAGGGCACATAACTCTGGTGATCCTGGTCCGATATAGATGGTTTTCAAACTTGTCCAAGCTTTCATTGATAATAACAATCTGTTAAAGTTTGGTAAAGATCGGATGAAAAATTAAGGCCCTATCATCTTAACAAGGCAAAATATAGCAATTTAAACTAAATCAAGGGCCATAACTCTGCTGTTACTGGTCCGATCTGGCTGGTTTTCGAACTTGTCCAAGCTTTCACCAATATTAACAATCTGGTAAATATGGAATGAAAAATGAAGGCCCTATCATCTTAATGAGGCAAAATATAGCATTTTTAACTAAATCAAGGGCCACAACTCCGTTGTTACTGGTCCGAACTGGCTGGTTTTCGAACTTGTCTGAGCTTTCTTTGATATTAACAATTTGGTAAAGTTTGGTAAAGATGGTATAAAAAAAGAAGGCCCTATCGTCTCAACGAGGCAAAATATAGCATTTTTAACTAAATCAAGGGCCATAACTCTGCTGTAACTGGTCCGATCTGGCTGTTTTTCAAATTTGTTCTTGCTTTTATTTATATAAACAATCTTTTAAAGTTTGGTGTAAAGATCAGATGAAAAATGAAAGTCCTATTGTCTTAATGAGGCAAAATATAGCATTTTTAACTAAATCAAGGGCCACAACTCTGTTGTTACTGGTCCGAACTGGCTGGTTTTCGAACTTGTCTGAGCTTTCTTTGATATTAACAATTTGATAAAGTTTGGTAAAGATGGCATAAAAAATGAAGGCCCTATCGTCGTAACGAGGCAAAATTCAGCATTTTTAACTAAGGGCCATAACTCTGGTGTTACTGGTCCAAACTGGCTGGTTTTCGAACTCATCCAAGCTTTCATTGATATAAACTATCTGGTAAAGTTTGAAAAAGATTGGATGAAAAATGAAGGCTATCGTGTTAACGAGATCAAATTATAGCATATTTCAGAAATTCAAGGGCCACAACTCCGGTGTAAATAGTCCAATCTGGCTATTTTTCAAACTCGTCTGAGCTTTTACTGATATCAACAATCTGGTAAAGCTTGAAAAAGATCGGACGAAAAATGAAGGCCCTATCAAGTTAACGAGGCAAAACATAGCAATTTTAACTAACTGAACTAAATGTTTAACGGCTCATCAACACAGTATAGGTTATTTAGAGCTGCCCCAGAGAGGGGGGAAGGATACATAGGAATCCGGGAACCTGCCCTACTCTTATTATCGAATAGATTCCTATGGTTCTTTAACGTGCTCGGAGGATAGACCCATACACGGGACCGCCCGGTTTACGTCCCCATCCGAAGGACGAGGCTAAGGGAAAGTGTCTTGCCCAAGAACACACCGACGGAACTCAGTGGCACCACGGAGGATTGAACCCGGGGCCTCCGGTTACAAATCCGCCGCGCTACCGACTCAGCCACGCCAGCCCCTGCAATTTTAACTAAATCAAGGGCCATAAATCAAGGGCCATAACTCGGGTGTTACTGGTCCAAACTGACTGGTTTTCGAACACGTCCGAGCTTTCATTGATATCAAGAATCTGGTAAAGTTTGAAAAAGATCGGATGAAAAAATGAAGGCCCTAACGCGGCAAAAGTTAACGGACGATGGACAGACGACGGACAACTCGCCCTCCGATAAGCCATCCCATAAGCTCTGCTGGCCTTCGGCCAATAGAGTTAAAAATTATGAAATGCTTTTTTTCTCAAAAATCTGCCAAGGAAAGGCAATAGAAATAATATATTCCACTCTATTTGTACATATATCATGCATTTTTCTTCATATATACATATACGGTAATAGGATTATATACATCAAGCCTGAACGGCACTTGTGCCAAGTTATTTGAAAGTCAGAGTTATTAACTGGACACAAAAGCACCTATTTTTTACCTTTGACCTCCAAGTGTGACCATGACCAATGAGCCGTGCACCTGGATTTTACGCAAGACACGTCGTCTTGTTGTGGTGAGCACTTGTGCCAAGTTTTGAAAATCCATCCAGGAATGTCAGTTATTGACCGGACACGGACGTACAGACCGACTTTCTGACTTTCTGACTTTCTGACGATGCGACTACTATAACAAGAGGGCCTCTGGACGCTCTACTGGCTAAAATGACTCTTATATCAAGGGTTGTCGTCATAAAATTCCTATCGTTAAAACATTGTAAAAAAAACCCCAAAAAAACGCCTACAACAGGAACTTAAACCATTGACCCATGCTAACAATTTAAACAAGAGACCCCAGTTCTAATTTGGTATGGTTATTTAGGGACTCGAGGCACAACAATTGTATAAAATAGGTTTTGAGCGTCTGTAGAGCCGCCCCTTTATGTAGGCGGTCAAAACCCATTTTATATAATTATTGTGCCTCGAGTCCCTAAATAACCATATATATATTTACTTGTTTATATACCCGTTGACGGGCATTTGTTGATTTACAACCATAGTTTATATTACTACCATATCATCCCTTATTTTTAATAGTTTTATCTTTATATATTTACATTAATTTTTAATTTCTTCATCTTTCGTCGGTTTTTGCGCACAATATGACCTATTTATGTGTTGACGTGCCGTAAAACACCATTCATTCATTCATTCTAAATTACAACTGGGGTTGTTTTTAGTAAAAACAGATGTCTCCCCTACAGGAGAAAGGGCCATAAATCTGCCAAAAATCACTCAACTGGAACACAATGAAGACATGTGCAACTAGGCTTGGTAATGGTCATCCCTACCAAGTTTCATGGAAATCCAGCAGTGTTATTTTTTACTTTTGGGGGAGCGCCCTTTAGCAGGGGGAAAATCTGACGTGATTTGGAAAAAGGTGGACAATTTTAAAATAAGAAGATATTTTATATAATAATAGTGAGAAGATATAATCAAGAAGTAGTTTTTTTATATGTATTAAGTTGCATTCTTTCATTTAATACTAAATTTACATCAAGAACATGTTTGTTGGACTTTTTTTTTTACTTTTTTTTTTTTTATGAGGGAGTTTTTTTTCGAAAATGGGGAACAAATATACTATCTCGAGGGGGCAATGGGGCCAAATTTCACCGAATATTTTGGGTAAAAAAACGCAACTGTCCAGGCAGAGGATCAGAAGTAGTCGGGACAAAGCTTATGTTTTAAAACCTTTAAAGGGTCATAACTCCACCAAAAATCATTCAACTGGAACAAGACAATGATATACGCAGCCAAGTTTCGTTGAAAGCCGAATGGTGGTTGAGGAGAACTAGTCCGGACAAAGTTTGTGTATTAAAACATTTTAAAGAGCCATAACTTCACCAAATATCATTCAACCGGAACATGACAAAGATATTTGTAACTAGGGCTTGGTACTGATCATTTCTGCTAAGTTTCATTGAAATCCAGCCAGAGGTTTCAGGAAAACTAGTCCGGATAAAGTTTGTGTATGAGGGGCCATAACTCTTGTCAACCGGAACATGGCAAAGACATGAGCAACTAGGCTTGGTACTGATCACTCTTGCCAAATTTCGTTGAAATCGAGCCAAGGGTTCAGGAGAACTAGTCTGTACAAAGTTAGTGTATTAAAACCTTTAAAGGGCCATAACTCCTCAATTTTTTTTCATTTAACCGGAACAGAGACGATATGCACAACTAGGCTTTTAACTAACCATCCTTGCAACATTTCGCTGAAATCCATTCAGGAGTTCAGAAGCGACTAGTTTGGACAATGTTTGTATATTAAAACCTTTAAACTGCCAATAATCATTCAACCGGAATACTGCGATGATATGCACAACTAGGCTGGATACTGATCATCCTTGCCAAGTTTCGTTGAAATCCGGCCAGGGATTCAGCAGAACTAGTCCGGACAAAGTTTGTGAATTAAAACCTTTAAAAGGCCTTAACTCCGCCAAAAATATTTCAACCACAACAGTGATGATATGCACAACTAGGCTTGGTACTGATCATCCCTGCAATGTTTCTCTGAAATCCAGCCAGGGGTTCAGGGGAAGTAGTCCGGACAAAGTGTGTGTAGTAAAATGTTTAAAGCGCCAAAACTGCAAAAAATCTTTCAATTGGAACATGGTGATGATATGCACAACTAGGCTTGGTACTGATCATTCCTGCAAGGTTTTGTTGAAATCCGCCCTGGGGTTCAGGAGAACTAGTGCGGACAATTTTTGCGTAGTAAAACTTTGAAAGGGCCATAACTCCACCAAAAATCATTCAACCGGAACATGGTGAAGATATGCACAACTAGGCTTGATACTGATCATCCTTGCCAAGTTTCATTGAAATATGGACAGGGGTTCAGCAGAACTAGTTTATACAAATTATGTGAATTAAAACTGTTAAAGGGCCGTAACTCTGCCAAAATTTCATTCAACTGGAACAAGGTGAAGATATGCACAACTAGACTTGGTACTGATCATCCTTGCTGAAATATGGCAAAATGAAGGCCGTATCATAACAATCTGGTAATGTTCCGTAAAGATCAGATGAAAAAGTAGGTGCTAGAATGTTGACATCAAAAAGTTAACACATTTTTCAATAATTCAAGGGCCATAACTTCGTTGTTACTGGTCCGATCTGGCTGGTTTTCAAACTTACTCGAGTTTTCGTTAATATCAACAATCTGGCAAAGTTTGGTAAAGATAGGATGCAAAATGGAGGCGCTAGAGTGTTAAGACAAAATATAGCAATTTTTTTTATAGTGTTACTGGTCCCATCTGGCTGTTTCAAAAACTCCTCCGAGCTTTCAATGTTATTAATAATCTGGTAAAGTTTGATAAAGATCGGATGGAAAATGATGGCGCTAGAGTGTTGACAAGACAAAATATAGCAATTTTCATTAATTCAAGGGCAATAACTCAGGTGTAACTGGTCCGATCTGGCTGGTTTTCAAAACGTTTGAGCTTTCATTGATATTAATAATCTGGTAAAGTTTGGTAATGGTAGGATGCAAAATGGAGGCACTAGAGTGTTGACAAGACAAAATATAGCAATTTTTGTTAATTCATGGGCAGTAACTCTGCATTGTATCCCACCAGATGGCGCTTCTGCACTCAATAGCCACGAGACCAGTGAGACAATGATAACTCTGGTGTTACTGGTCCGATATGGCTGGATTTCGAACTCATCCAAGTTTTCATTGATATTAACAATCTGGTAAAGTTTGGTAAAGATCGGATGAATTGAATTGAATTGGGTTTTACGGCACACCAACACATGAAACGTTATATGACGCCTAACAGGAATGAACATGCCAGGCTCATCCTCCATTTACATCAAGATAAAATATGGAGAATGGGCCTCGAACCTTTTTACCTGCAGAACTGCAGAGTTGCTGCTAATTTTTTTGTAAACACTCCATTTACAATGGAGCCGATGAAAAAGGTAGGTGCTAGAGTGCTGACATCAAAAAGTTGACGCATTTTTCAATAATTCAAGGGCAATAACTCCGGTGCTACCAGTCCGATCCGGTTGGTTTTCGAACTTGTCTGAGCTTTCATTGATATTAATAATCTGGTTAAGTTTGGTAAAGATCGGATGAAAAATGAAGGTGCTAGTGTTGACATCAAAAAGTTAACTGACGACAGAATGACGGACAACGGACAAAAGACCATGGCATAAGAGTAGAGATAAAAAAAGGTAAGTTTTTTTTCTTTCAATTGAAGGTCATTGTCTACTTTTTAGCCATGGTGGCCATCTTGAATTTCCGGCCTGAAATTTTGCTAGGATCAACTAGATATCCTGAGCAACATTCCTGTGAAGTTCCATGAAAATCCGTCAGTTTCAGAGGAGTAGTCGCTACACGCTTTTACTATATAACTCTATGTAAACTAAGATGTCCGCTGGCAACCATGTTTAACGTCGAATCAAAATGATTTTCGACAATGACCAACATCTTGTCATGCTGATCATATTAGAAAAAGTCCAATATCAATTTCACTTATAGTTTTCAGGAATTAGTTGCTACAATTTTTTTTTTTTTTAAATGTATTTTTAGCCGTGGCAGCCATCTTGAATTTCCAGCCAGCCTGAAATGCTAGGATTGCAAAATTGCTAGGATCAATTAGACATTAAGAGCAACATTCGTGTGAAGTTTCATGAAAATCCGTCAAGTAGTTTCTGAGGAGAAGTCGCTACAAGTTTTTATTATGTAACTCTATGAAATTATATAACTCAATGAAAAGAAAGATGACCACTGGCGGCCATGTTTAATGTTGAATCAAAATAATTTTCGACCAGGATCAAATCATGTCATGCTGATCATTTTAGAAAAAGTCCCATATCAATATCACTTATAGTTTTCAAGAAGTAGTTGCTACAAACTTTTTTTTTTTTAAATATATATATTTTTAGCCGTGGTGGCCATCTTGAATATCCGGCCGACGATGTGTATATCGCGTTTGTGTTCCGGTTTGATGATTTTTTACAGAGTTATGGCCCTTTGACATTTACTTTAAATGCTACTCCTCCTAAACCGCTTGTTGGATTTCAGAGAAAACTTGGTAGGAAGCATTGGTATGGTCTGGTTTTGCTTATCCCGTGTGCATTTTCAGTTCAATAAGTTTCGACGGAATTATGGCCCTTTGACATTTTAACTTTAAATTTGTTGTTGCCGCTACTCTTCCAAAACTTTTTGATGGATTTTCATTAATATGTTCCAACCACAATTAGGTCAATATGCATGACCTTGACATACTTTTGGAATAAGTAAATAAACACTAAAGTTTTAACTGACTGACAGTGCTACAGCGGTGCATCCGTGTCCCATGGACATATTTTCTAGTTTTACTACTGCTTTTGTCTTTTCATGTTACATAAAAACAATTTCCACAAATCCTGAATGTTATCAAAAAATGTCCCTTATCCACTTCCAAACATACTTTAAAAAGGTTGTTGCCATATCCACTATCCAACTTATCTTAACTAAGTTGTGTAGTGGGGGGTAGATCTGTTTTTCTCAACAAAAAAAAATTAATTCTAATTTCCACTTGGTTTTAATTGAATCTGTACCATACATTCTTGTTCCAATCCAAACTACCAAAAGTCCAGAAATGTGTGCAAAACAGGAAAGTTCATCGAGTGTTTCATTGATCGAAGTATCTGACCCATTGAGAATAATGAAAATATTATTGGCAGCATGTGAACGTTAAGGAAATGAGCCCTGGTAAATTATTTTATTCTACAAACTGCATGATATCAAATGTCATTCTTGTGTTTTCCCCTATATATCGCCCTGCATTAAAACCTGTTTGGTTTTCATCAATTACTTTGTATAAGATATATATTCTATAAGCAATGGTGCCAGAAGCAAGTTTATAAACACATTTTAAAAGAGAAATTGGCCTATAAACTTTTAAAAATCTTCTTGGTTTGTTATCTTTAGGGTAAGTGTTATAATATTCACTTTTGGTGTTACAGACAGTTCCCCATTAATATATCCAAAATGTATATTAGCTCTCACAACAAAATGACCCAATTTCTTCCAAAACGATTTAAAGAAGTCAGCCCCAAAACTGTCAGAACCGGGTGAATGATTATGTTTCATACCAAATAGGGATAATGATGCTTGCTTACATGTTAATAAGCCCTATAATGAATTAGATTCCTCCTCATTCAATTTGGGCACACTTAGTCCTGACAATTCTTTATCTAAATATATTGTTTCTAATATTTCATCTCTGCTGGAATAGAGTTTTGTAGAAGGTGGAAAATAAGGAGAGCTAAAAAGCTGGTTTTGATAAGGCATTCTGCTTCATCAAAAACATAATTGTTTAAATTTTTATCTAAACAACCATTTCCATTGCTTTTATTGTTAATTAATGGTTTTCAACATCACCCCTTACCGTTTCAGGTGCCACTTGAGAAGTGGCAGAACATAATGATCATGGCTCCAGCAACAATGGATCAAGTTTCTACAACAGAATTTGCATGATCTGTGCAGTTCGTTCTTAGACTAAGACCAATTTTGCATATTTTTTATTTCAATGTAAATGGAGGGTCACAGGGCCATGCATGTAATTATCATTCCTGTTGGCAAAAATATAACCTTTTTGTGTTGGTGTATCGTAAAATACAATTTAACTCAATTCAACTTTATGTTTTAGCAGTAATTAGCCCCTGGTGTATTTGATTAAATCTTATACATTTGCCACTTCTCAGAGCATTTGCAATTTTTTTTTAAAGTAGCTATCCCGCCAACAACATCCAAATTGTACAACAGATGTACACCGTTTCTAAACCTACTGACGACGAGGTATATATATATATATATAACTTACATATTTTGAGAATGCAAACTCTATAGACACAATATATAACAAGCTGGGCCAAACCCCAGAACTGGAACATCGTATTAAGAGTTACCAACTCAGAATTCATTTTACGCATATTCACTCACAAGTATTTTAAGAACCAAAACCTATACTTTTAATTGGCACATATACATTATATGACCTGAACACCTGGATAGTTTTGATAAACAGTTTTGTAGCTTAATTTTGCCAATATTTGGTGGCTTAGTTTCTTTAATAAGCCCTGCAAAATTTAGGCAAGTTGACAAAATTAGCACAAACAATTTGAAATATATAGCTTTTTTTAATATATCTTTTTTATTTCCTTTATAAACAAATACCTCTTTCACTCACACCATTAATAGAATTATGAACGAGCTAAAAAACATCAAACATATGCATTTGTAAAGCAATAATGCTCTTTGTCTACTTTTTTTTTTTGTTTGTAATTCCTGATTTTCATTCACTGTCAGATCACTATTTCATGATTTGAGAGTTCCTAGGAGTACACAGGATTAATATTGTGAAACGTGCCAAATGTGTGTTATTTTCTGATAATAATTTGCATGTTACTTTCATTTGTACATCATGTTGTTTGCATATGTGCCACATATGTAACCAATACATGTGTCACATATGTACCACATGATATATTAATCATGTTAATCCACCTGTGCCACATATGAAATGTACACATATGTATTCCATATGAAACTACTATACATAAAATACATATAGCATTTAAATACATTGTGAAGAATATTGCAGAAAATTGTTAAAAAACTCATTTAAGTTCTAATTTCATTTAGTAAAATTTATTTTCATTTGTATAACACATGTGATACTTTCATCATGTTCATATAAAATACATATGTCAAACATATATGTGGCACATATGTAAACATATTACATATGAATTACATGCCTAGATATTTTTCCTGTGTACCTAGCTTGTGGTTTATTTGGAAACTTGAACAAAGAAGAAAAAAGAATGAGTATAAATGTAACAGTTTTATAGAGATTAGTAACATAACAAAGAAGCTGGCAGTCAAAATGACTTATAAGAAATTAACCACAAAATGACAAAAAAAAAAAATATGTTTTCACAAAAAGAGAATGGGATAATTTCTTTTTTGTATTATTAAACTGTAAAATAGATTTTTTTAATACAAATCTTTGTTATGACTATTGTTCTCTTTTTTCCAGAATAAAATCAATTTCTGCTTGTCACATGATTAAGTTTAAAACCACATAAACAGTATGCTTTGCTATATTATGTAAAACAAGGTCAATGTTTAGGTCAACAAGGTCAATGTTCATGTTAACAAGGTCAATGTTTAGGTCAATGATCATGTCAACAAGGTCAATATTCAGGTCAACAAGGTCAATGTTCAGGCCAAGGTCAAGAAGGTCAAATTTAGGTCAACAATGTCACTATGCAGGTCAATTTTCAGGTCAACAAACTATATTACATAAAACAAGGTCAATGTTCGGGTCAAAATGGTCAATGTTCAGGTCAAAATGATCACTGTTTAGGTCAATGTTCATGTTAACAAGGTCAATGTTCAGGTCAACAAGGTCAATGTCCAGGCCAACAAGGTCAATGTTCAGGTCAGCAAGGTCAATGTACAGGCCAACAAGGTCAATATTCAGGTCAACAAGGTCAATGTTTAGGTCAATGTTTATGTTAACAAGGTCAATGTCTAGGCCAACAAGGTCAATGTCCAGGCCAACAAGGTCAATATTCAGGTCAACAAGGTCAATGTTTAGGTCAATGTTCATGTTAACAAGGTCAGTGTTCAGGTCAACAAGGTCAATGTACAGGCCAACAAGGTCAACATTCAGGTCAACAAGAACAATGTTTAGGTCAACATTCAGGTCAACGAGGTCAATGTTCAGGTCAACAAGGTCAGTATTCACAAAAACAAAGAATAGCACTGCTGTTAAAGTTGTATGTTCTCCCCATAAACACGTTTTTGTTTAATTGTTTACAGAGAATATATGTGATCAGCTATCACTCTCCGTCTGTTCATATGTTTTATTGACTACACTCATTTCATGTAGCTGCTGCCGTTCTACTAGTCTTTTAGTCCTCATGAACCACAATATGGCAGCTCCCAGCACCATTCCTGGTATCAACATACCCCCACCAACAGCACCCATGGCCGCTGAAATATAAACAGGAGTTAATCAATACTACTGTACACAGTACTGAGGTGTTATGCATATTTTATAAAAAGGAATGCAGTGTTTTATTGAAAAGTGCCATTTTTTAACAATTAAGTAATTAAACAAGCCTGTGTCATGGTTGCATCTGCTGTAGAACGTCGCAGTGCTATTTAATGCATAACTGATATGGCCTTGTCCTACCTTTATATGGACAACTTATGGTAAATTTCATGTCTTAGCATTGAGTTTACTTCATGTAGTAACTGACCCGTTTCTTATGAAGTACAAAGCAGAGAACAACAAAACTGATTTAGAAGTTTATTACAGTAGATAGCTCATAAATTATGGACTGCTACATCTGGACATGTTGACTCTTATTTGTTTTGTGCAAAGTACAAATCTTGGGTCAGTGTTGTTAAATTATCATGATCAACTCTAGATTTCATATATAGTTTTTTTGTGCATAAATATCTGTTTTTCAGAAACTAAATTTAATATGCCAATCAAACTTGGATCAGAGTTTTGCTTTATGTATTCTTTCCCGATGCAGCCAGACAGGGCAAAAATGTCTTTTTACAAGTTCTAGACTTTATTATTAAAGACATTTATAGTCATCTCATTTGACCTTGAGATGTAGACATTGCGTCTTAAACTTTCTCGCCTCTCACCCCTGTGTGTTCGAATCCCACTGAGAGCTTGACTTGTCAAGTGATAAAGCGTCGATTCTTACAGATGGCAGGAGGTATATAGTACTGGTCCTACCCAGGAAAACCTGGGTGGTCTGCCTCTACCACAAAATATTGACCATCATAAATGGCCTAACATGTGCTAAAAAGGACATAAAACACCATTCAAAGAATAAAAAACATTGACCTTGAGATATGTGGGTTAAATATTTATCTCTGTTTGAACAGGGTAATTCAGTAATTGTATTATTTTAGATCTACTAGTACTAAGTTGTGAATAGGTTGTTTTTATGCAATAGTTGTCAATTGGTCATAGTTACGTACAAAGGCGAAATTTCCACCATAAAACAGGGTTTAGATTGACGTGTACATAAACAATGCCATGTTGTCTCAATACTATTTGATTGTCTTTTGGACAAGAACTAGAGGGAGGAGAATATTTGCACTGAGGGCACTACTTATCATCATTAAGACATACAACTCAACAATATAAGCTACTATCACAGCAAGTTTTGTTCCAATATCTCATAACTAACTAAAGTTATAGCCCATAAACCATTTTTCTATTTTTTAGTAACAGTGACCATGACCCCAGTGACCTCAAATAGATCCCAAGCTCCTTTCCATATAAGCTATCTACACATCAAGCTTTGTTTCAATATATCTAATTTCTAACTAAAATTATTGCAGGGAAATCATTTTTCTATTTTAAGTGACCATGACCCCAGTGACATCAAATGCAGTCCAAAACTTCCTTTCCATATAAGCTACCTACACAGCAAAACTTCTCATTCTTAACTAAGTTATTGCCTGGAAACCATTTTTCTATTTTTAGTAACAGTGACCTTACGTTGACCCCAGTGACCTCAAATACAATCCCAAGCTGCCTTTCATATAAGCTACCCACAAAGCAAGCTTTGTTACAATGTCCTAACTAAAGTTATTACTTGAAAAACTTTTTTCTATTTTTAGTAAAAGCAACATTGACCTTGACCCCAGTGACATCAAATTCAATCCCATGCTTTCTTTCCATACAAGCTACCTACACAGCAAGTATTGTTATAATATCTCATTCCTAACTTAAGTTATTAAGTGGAAACGCGAGTGATACCAACGATAGATGACAGACGACACTACAAGACGACAGACAAAGTAAAACTTAAATGTTCACCATAATTTGCAGGCGACACACAAAAAAAATATAATAAAAACAATAATAATTTATATATAATTTTTTTTTTTGATATAACAAGAAATATCGCTGTAAGTGACAGAAGTTATTTAAAAATCACTGCAGGGGTTATGACGTTACGGTCCGGACACGAAATTGCGTACCTGTTTTTGACCTATGAACTGCAAGTGTGACCTTGACCTTTGAGGTACGGACATGGGTTTTGCGCGCGACACATCGTCTCGTTATGGAGATCACTTGTGCAAAGTAATTTAAAAATCCCTGCAGGAGTTGTGACGTTAAGGTCCTGACACGAAAATGCGTACCTGTTTTTGACATATGAACTGCAAGTGTGACCTTGACATTTGAGGTACAGACCTGGGTATTGCGCGCGACACTTCATCTTGTTATGCTGATTACTTGTGCCAAGTTAATTAAAAATCCATGCCGGGGTTTTGAAGGTACAGTCCGGACACGAACTGCGGAATGACGGACGGACATAATCCGGACAGACGGACGGTGCGATTAATATATGCCCCCGAAAAGTATTTCGGGGGCATAAAAAGTGCTTTCAAAATCAAATAGGATTAAAATAGGTTTCCAGACCAAAAGCCTTACGTGCATGTGAATGGAAATAAATGCATATAAATACCTGCAGTGTATCCTGTTGTCTGCTGGGACGTTTGTGAATTAGATGGCCCTCTGTCCGATGGGTAATATTGTCCTGTAATCAAGAAAAAAACATTTATGCTTTGCAGGAACATCTGATACCGTCTGTTGACAGAAGTATGTACAGTATGCATAATTAAGATATATGTATTTTAAAATTTAAACTAAATAAAGGAAACCATTTTTAAAAGTTTTAAAATTTGATATATTTTAAAATTTATTCTAGATGAAGGAAAACAAGAAATGTCACCAGTTTAAAGTGATAAATGCCCACAAAGGTTTTTGTTAATTCCTACATTGTTGAAATGCTAAAGGTAACAGCTAGCTTGCAGGTTAAGCACAAAGAGAAAATGGAAGGTAGAAGAATTATGAGCAAAACACATTTTCTGATCCTGCTAAATGGTTTGATGACATTCCTTAATGTAGTTACCTACCAGTAGTTATGACAAAGACACAATTTTGATGCATATGATCTTTGACCTCTAAGTGTGACTTTGACCTTTGAGTTACAGACCTGATTCTGCCTTTTAATTGTACTTATCATTTTTGTGAAGTTTCATGAAATTCCCTTCAGTAATTTCAAAGTTATCACCAAGACACAACTTTGATCTTTGACCTCTAAATGGGACCTTGACTTTTTAAGTATGGACCTGATTTTGCACTTGACACTCTTTTTCATTACAATTAAAGTTTGCGTGAAGTTTCATGAAGTGCCCTGGTTCAGTACTTTCGATGGTATGGCCGAGACATAATTGTTTTAGATGGACGATAGTGCAATTACTATATTATCCCCACGTCCTTCGGGAGCTTAATTTTTATATTTATTTTATACAAACTTACATAGTACATAGTTTAGTTTGAATGTTCTAGTGATGTTTTATAAAAGTAAGTGTTTGATTGATTGATTACAAATGACTTACTTGTATAGAGATCACAGAATGTGACTGACATGATCTGAGATTGCACAAGGTTAGTTTGAGCCGACAACACTGTACACGATGTCTCATTGTGACAGTAAGTAAACGATTTACACAAGTATCCACCATTCTCAACACACACTTTTGCACAGTTTTCGGATGATACATTGTTGAATGTTAATATCTGGCCTTTTGTTAGTGTTGTTAATGCCTTGTTTGGAGTCATTGTAAAATCATACAGGTATTTCCCTGAAATAAAGAGCAATAAAGTATCAATCAAAATGTCTTGCTAAAAATATTGTAAAATTTATGTGTACGCTTTTTAGGTTCTTATGGATGGTAGTTTACAGATTCCAACTTCCATATAAATGCTAATGAAAGGTTTATATACTTTAACCTCCAAAAATTCAAAATATATGTATGATCCCAACCTCCATACAGATGTTTAAGGTTTACATTGTATGATCTCAAACTTGCATACAATGATCTCAAACTTGCATACAGTGACCTCAAACTTGCATACAGATGTATAATGTTTATACAGTATGACCTGAATATTTCATATAGATGTATAATGTTTATATTCAGTATGATCTCGACCATCCATGTAGATATATAATGTTTATACAGTATGACCTGAATATTTCATATAGATGTATAATGTTTATATTCAGTATGATCTCGACCATCCATGTAGATGTATAATGTTTATACAGTATACAGTATGATCTTGACCATCCATGTAGATGTATAATGTTTATACAGTATGACCTGAATATTTCATATAGATGTACAATGTTTATATACAGTATGATCTCGACCATTCATATAGATGTACAATGTTTATATACAGTATGATCTCGACCATCCATATAGATGTATAATGTTTATACAGTATGTGACCTCAACCATCCATGTAGATGTATAATGTTTATACAGTATGATCTCAACCATCCATGTAGATGTATAATGTTTATACAGTATGATCTCGACCATCCATATAGATGTATAATGTTTATACAGTATGTGATCTCAACCATCCATATAGATGTATAATGTTTATACAGTATGATCTCGACCATCCATGTAGATATATAATGTTTATACAGTATGTGACCTCAACCATCCATATAGATGTATAATGTTTATACAGTATGATCTCAACCATCCATGTAGATGTATAATGTATATACAGTATGTGACCTCAACCATCCATATAGATGTATAATGTTTATACAGTATGATCTCAACCATCCATGTAGATGTATAATGTTTATACAGTATGTGACCTCAACCATCCATATAGATGTATAATGTTTATACAGTATGATCTCAACCATCCATGTAGATATATAATGTTTATACAGTATGTGATCTCAACCATCCATATAGATGTATAATGTTTATACAGTATGATCTCAACCATCCATGTAGATGTATAATGTTTATACAGTATGATCTCGACCATCCATGTAGATGTATAATGTTTATACAGTATGTGATCTCAACCATCCATATAGATGTATAATGTTTATACAGTATGATCTCGACCATCCATATAGATGTATAATGTTTATACAGTATGTGATCTCAACCATCCATATAGATGTATAATGTTTATACAGTATGATCTCGACCATCCATGTAGATGTATAATGTTTATACAGTATGATCTCGACCATCCATATAGATGTATAATGTTTATACAGTATGTGATCTCAACCATCCATATAGATGTATAATGTTTATACAGTATGATCTCGACCATCCATATAGATGTATAATGTTTATACAGTATGATCTCGACCATCCATATAGATGTATAATGTTTATACAGTATGTGATCTCAACCATCCATATAGATGTATAATGTTTATACAGTATGATCTCTACCATCCATATAGATGTATAATGTTTATACAGTATGATCTCGACCATCCATATAGATGTATAATGTTTATACAGTATGATCTCAACCATCCATGTAGATGTATAATGTATATACAGTATGTGACCTCAACCATCCATATAGATGTATAATGTTTATACAGTATGATCTCAACCATCCATATAGATGTATAATGTTTATACAGTATGATCTCGACCATCCATGTAGATGTATAATGTTTATACAGTATGTGACCTCAACCATCCATATAGATGTATAATGTTTATACAGTATGATCTCAACCATCCATGTAGATATATAATGTTTATACAGTATGTGATCTCAACCATCCATGTAGATGTATAATGTTTATACAGTATGATCTCGACCATCCATGTAGATGTATAATGTTTATACAGTATGTGACCTCAACCATCCATATAGATGTATAATGTTTATACAGTATGATCTCAACCATCCATGTAGATGTATAATGTTTATACAGTATGATCTCGACCATCCATGTAGATGTATAATGTTTATACAGTATGTGACCTCAACCATCCATATAGATGTATAATGTTTATACAGTATGATCTCGACCATCCATGTAGATGTATAATGTTTATACAGTATGTGACCTCAACCATCCATATAGATGTATAATGTTTATACAGTATGATCTCAACCATCCATGTAGATATATAATGTTTATACAGTATGTGATCTCAACCATCCATATAGATGTATAATGTTTATACAGTATGATCTCAACCATCCATGTAGATGTATAATGTTTATACAGTATGATCTCGACCATCCATATAGATGTATAATGTTTATACAGTATGATCTCAACCATCCATGTAGATGTATAATGTTTATACAGTATGATCTCGACCATCCATGTAGATGTATAATGTTTATACAGTATGTGATCTCAACCATCCATATAGATGTATAATGTTTATACAGTATGATCTCGACCATCCATATAGATGTATAATGTTTATACAGTATGTGATCTCAACCATCCATATAGATGTATAATGTTTATACAGTATGATCTCGACCATCCATGTAGATGTATAATGTTTATACAGTATGATCTCGACCATCCATATAGATGTATAATGTTTATACAGTATGTGATCTCAACCATCCATATAGATGTATAATGTTTATACAGTATGATCTCGACCATCCATATAGATGTATAATGTTTATACAGTATGATCTCGACCATCCATATAGATGTATAATGTTTATACAGTATGTGATCTCAACCATCCATATAGATGTATAATGTTTATACAGTATGATCTCGACCATCCATATAGATGTATAATGTTTATACAGTATGATCTCGACCATCCATATAGATGTATAATGTTTATACAGTATGTGATCTCAACCATCCATATAGATGTATAATGTTTATACAGTATGATCTCGACCATCCATATAGATGTATAATGTTTATACAGTATGATCTCGACCATCCATATAGATGTATAATGTTTATACAGTATGTGATCTCAACCATCCATATAGATGTATAATGTTTATACAGTATGATCTCAACCATCCATGTAGATGTATAATGTATATACAGTATGTGACCTCAACCATCCATATAGATGTATAATGTTTATACAGTATGTGATCTCAACCATCCATATAGATGTATAATGTTTATACAGTATGATCTCGACCACCCATGTAGATATATAATGTTTATACAGTATGTGACCTCAACCATCCATATAGATGTATAATGTTTATACAGTATGATCTCAACCATCCATGTAGATGTATAATGTGTATACAGTATGTGACCTCAACCATCCATATAGATGTATAATGTTTATACAGTATGTGACCTCAACCATCCATATAGATGTATAATGTTTATACAGTATGACCTCAACCATCCATACAGATGTATAATGTTTATACAGTATGACCTCAACCATCCATATAGATGTATAATGTTTATACAGTATGTGACCTCAACCATCCATACAGATGTATAATGTTTATACAGTATGACCTCAACCATCCATGTAGATGTATAATGTTTATACAGTATGTGACCTCAACCATCCATACAGATGTATAATGTTTATACAGTATGACCTCAACCATCCATATAGATGTATAATGTTTATACAGTATGTGACCTCAACCATCCATACAGATGTATAATGTTTATACAGTATGACCTCAACCATCCATGTAGATATATAATGTTTATACAGTATGTGACCTCAACCATCCATATAGATGTATAATGTTTATACAGTATGACCTCAACCATCCATATAGATGTATAATGTTTATACAGTATGACCTCAACCATCCATATAGATGTATAATGTTTATACAGTATGTGACCTCAACCATCCATATAGATGTATAATGTTTATACAGTATGTGACCTCAACCATCCATACAGATGTATAATGTTTATACAGTATGATCTCAACCATCCATGTAGATGTATAATGTTTATACAGTAGGACCTCAAGCATGCATAATGTTTATACAGTATGACCTGATCAATCCCTATAGATGTATAATGTTTACACAGTATGACCTCAACCATTCATATAGATACAGTATGACCTTAAACATTTCAAAATATGGCCGAGACAGATTGTTTTGAACAAACAAACTAAAAGATAGTGCAATTACTCAATGGTCCATCCCTTTGGGCATGGAAAACATTTATAAGGCATCCATTTATAATACCCCATAAATCATACAACCTTCTTTTCCCTCCTATAATCTGACATAAACAATGAAATGAAAAAGAGCCTAAGCAGCTTGCAAACTATCACACTGCCACCAGGATTGACCATTTGGTGAACTTAACTGCCTGTCAAAAGTAGGAAAGGGGTTGAGAAAAAGCATACCTGTTACCCCTTTTAACTTTTCTTTAAGTCTGAATATGTTTATTTTCCATCTTAACAGAGAAGATATAGACATTTTGATGGACAATATTACCATTAAATTTTATTTATATCACCAGATATATCACCAGATTAGCCATGCATTAGTTGAAACACTGATTAGAAATGTACGCTTCGTTAAAAAGGTACTTTTTAATGTTTGTGTTACATAAACAATACCTGCGGTATAAATAAACTATTTGGATCTGTACACTACCTGTTTTTGTACGTTTAGCATCATCGAAGCATATATGGGATACAGCATAATACACAAATATTTATTCGGTACAGTGTGTACTGGTACAGTTTAATTTTATTTAATTGATTCTTTAAGTTGTAACGCTTCGGAATACTTCGTCAACTATTTCATTTTACGTTTTAATAAGCATGCTCTGCCTTTAAAAGAGATAACAGAAATTAGGAGAATATTATCATTCAAGATATTATGGCTTACTTGAGTAATGTGAACAGACAGTG
This sequence comes from Cyrtodaria siliqua, assembly GCA_037043455.1. NCBI lineage: Eukaryota > Metazoa > Mollusca > Bivalvia > Adapedonta > Hiatellidae > Cyrtodaria > Cyrtodaria siliqua. The sequence goes on from JAWPHD010006525.1 coordinate 19,238, forward strand.
CTGGTAATGACGCTTGTCTGGGGTAGTTCCAGGATATGTGATGTCTTCACATAGCATGTGCCACTGTTGGAGCAAAAGTCAAATGACTTGCACGCTATTGTAGTAAGCGTAGAGCACTGTTTGGCACACATGTCAGCACTGGCTATATTGGTCAGTATTGTTCCGGCTGGAGTTTGTGTAAACTGGCCCTGGTATTGAGTGTAGCTGTCTGTATATTGTCCTACACAAACACACGAGAACAATAATATTACAAAAGAGGTTGAAACTGGGAAAATAGCATTTGTGATAGAATATTTTTTGTACCAAACTGTTTCTAAAAGATGCAAACTGTTTCTAAAAGATGATACAACAAGAGCACCGCCTAGAGGGGAATATAATCCCGTTGTATAGCATACCTGGTCCTTATTAGACATTATTGGTGAGCATTTATAAATAATATAAATCAGGCAAGATGATTTCACAATCTCATTAAAATCAGATCCAAAAAATATTCACTCCACTACTTTCCGCTATTTAGTTCTGACCATACATACGGAGTCACCTCAGATTGACCTTACGATTAGCCAATCGGATTTCAGCCTACAAAATTGTTCGGTATTGACAGCTTCACTGCGCATGTCGCATTGAACAGTAAAAGTCTACGCTTGGTATTGAAAGAGACAATGTCCGTAACTTTTAGCTTATAAAACACAAATGCATTGCGTTGACAAACATAATACACCAACTATTATTGAATATTTACTGGGAAAAAAAAGATTGTAAACTTGACGGAATTTAATAGCGGTACAAATATTTTTACCAATTCGTAGGATTGAACCCACCCACATACTAAAATTATACTGGTACTTCCGTGGTCGAGCACGCTATCAACTGAGCTAATCGGGCCACATGTATTATGGCATACTATTTAGGCTATGTAGTGTTGTAATAATTTCTGTGGAAAAATACACGACAGTGCCCATGATTTTCTTCGTATCTTGATGTAAAACATACCATTCAGTGCATTTCTTTGAATGTATCGTGCAATAACACAGCAATAACAAACGAAGACTTTTATCTTTATTCGGATATGTAGATTTGCGTTTGTTCAGTTCACTCGAATAGAATAAGTTTTAATTTCATGTGAATTATAAATGAAACGCGCGATTTCATTGGTTGAATTTAGTTGATCTTTTCATGAATATTGATTAGATGAAAGGTCAATCTGAGGTGACCCGGTATGTAATATGGTCAGATCTAAATAGCGAAAGTAGTGGAGCGAATATTTTGGATCTGATTTTAATGAGATTGGATGATTTCATTTATTTGGAACTATTACTATTTGGTGGCCTTAAAGCGATCACCTGAGTGTAAAGGTCTGCATGGAAAAATACCTTTTGCAGTAAACACAATATACATGTAGGATGAATTTACTACAGTCCTGCCTCCGTAATTTGGTTTTGTTTGGTTCAATCCAATACAATAATATAAGCAATGGCTTGTAAAACAGGTGTTTGTAAAACAGGTGTTTGACTATATTTGACCGTACAGTCACCATTTAAACAAACTTTGTGGATGACCGGCAGACGCTTTGCTTGATCATTTTTAGTCATATGCAGGGTTGATTGCAATACTAACAAAACATTAAAATTGCATTGAAATGCATAAAAAAATATCTTGACAAAATGTTTGTGTGCACCCATGTATCTGCATATAGGCAGCTATTGTAAATGTATGCTACATACACCATATGAGAGCTCTATGCTCTGTGATTTCAGAGATAAAAACAAGAAATGTCACTGTAAGTGACAAATGCCCCCACATGCCCCGTAACAAAATGTTTATGCACACAGCTCAAAATGTGACGACACAATAAGTTTGAACCATGTTTATAAATATTCATGGGCATAATGGTAAGATCAGATAAAAGTTCAGCAAAACTGGAAGGCGACCAATGACAAAGTTATACACCGAACACAACCAATATGACTTCATTCTAATACAGGGTCAAAAGGCATCTTCTGACCAATAAGTGTGACCTTTACCTTGAAGCTACGGACCTGGGTTTTGCGCATGACACATCATCTTGTTCTGGTGAACATTTCTGCCAGGTTATATAAAAATCCCTCAAAGGATGACAAAGTTATAGACCAGACACAACTTACATGACTTCAATCAAATACAAGGACATATGACATCTTCTGACCTCTAAATGTGACCTTCACCTTGAAGCTACTGACCTGGATTTTGCTCGCGACTCATAGTCTTGTTTTGGTGAACACTTCTGCCAAGTTATTTGAAAACCCCTCCATGAATTCAGAATTATTACCCTGACATGAAATATGGACACAAAAGAACTCTTTTTTTACCTTTGACCTCCAAGTGTGACCTTGACCTTGAAGCTGCTGATCTGGATTTTGCGCATGACACGTCATCTTATTGTGGTGAACACTTGTGACAGGTTATTTGAAAATCTCTCCATGAATCTCACACTCCATGAATGTCACAGTTATTTACCGGACAAGAAATATGGACACGAAAGTACTTCTAAGTACTTCTAAGTGTGACCTTAACCTTGAAGCTACGGACCTGGAATTTACATGTCACACATCCTCTTTTTGTGGTGAACACTTGTACCAGGTTATTTGAAAATCTCTCCATAATTGTCAGAGTTATTTGCCAGACACGAAAGTACTTCTTTTTGACCTTTGACCTCTTAGTGTGACCTTGACCTTAGAAAGATATACTAATGATATTCTGGGCATTTTATAAATGACTTACTTTTAAATGTGTAGATTGGTGCTCACTATGTAGAATATACAGTACAAGAATTTCATGTGTTTCACCTACTTGAATACAAATCACAGACATTGCTGTCTATGACTACTGATGAGTTCTGGTCTGGGTGGACGTCGCTGAGCAGACAAATACCAGTGAAGGAACAGTATGTGTATGCTTCACAGTCATAGGCTATCTGCGACAGGCATCTTGCCGCACAGTCATCCACAGATACCATAGTTATCTTTGAAGTTTGTGGAAACTTCAACGCTTTATTCTTCATATGGTAGAAATGGCTCAGTGTTGTACCTGATTAATTGAAGTGAATCTTATTAAAATATGTGATTATATTCTATTCCAGTGTAAAATTTTTGAAAAATTATACACACATTAGGCAATACTACTCAGCTTGGATACATATCTTGTATTTACTTTATACCTCCTTTCAGAGGCATAACAAAAGTTATTGAGCAGAAGCCATTTTTCTAATTTTAGTAGCAACATCTTGACGCACACACAGATGAAGTCGACACAGACGATGATCAAGTGATAACAATAGCTTTTTTCACTGAAAAAGCCGAGCTAAAAATGTCATACTTTTTGCGTGAAATAAACTTCTTTTTTTTTTCCAAATAATTTAGATATTTGCTACAGATATTTTTCCTTGATCAGTTATCAGAAACCAGATATTTTTAAAATAAGATAAAGTGCTTTTAGAACCCTTATCAGGTATACCATCACTGTAACAGAATTAAAAGATTCTTGCTTGAAAATAAAGCAATACTGTCATGTGTTCCTGTAAATATAATTTAACATCAGCATCTTACTGCTTGGCTGCGATGAATCCAATCTTAGTAAGTTTCTGTCCAATGCAAATGCTGGATATGTTATTATCTGAAATACATTACAAACAATTTGTAATAAAAGTGTCACACAACATAAAAGCAAGCATACTGGTGGAAAATCTGTCTCCACTGTCAGAAGTGACACCCAGAAAGTTTCAAAAATTTATTGAGAATTGAAATTAGTCCTTAATTTCTTAGAAGTTCTATTTTGAAGTTGCATGTAAATACTTAAACTTTGGTGAGTTAAAAATTGGAATTTGTTTTCCCCACTATTTTATTGTTGGAGATACTAAATAAGGGATGCATTATTAAAATATTAGTAATATGCAAAACAACTTTGTTTTAAACCTTTTCGGAAATTATTCAATATGTTTTACAAATGTTAAGATTGTGTAGAAAAACAAGTATAAACATGCTTTTTTTCAAAGGACTGGAGGAAGTCAGGACCAAATACGAACTAAACCATCTCAATGTGTTTCAGTTTCATATTTAATGTGTATATCCATTGAACTAGGCCCTATGATCCACACAATTTAAGTATTGGTCTTGGTCTCACAAGTTGGGGTGCACAGTATCTGCGCATGCGGGTTATATGCCAATAAATACTGTAACTCTATGTTGGACATTGTCCTGTTAACTATTTTCTTAATTTTCTTATTTGGTTTAGTTTGGTACGGTGTGGACCTATGGTGCCAATGTGTTTCATTGTGGAATCCATGTTTTTTTCAATCCTCAAAAACAAAATAAAACAAGAAATGTCATCAATAAGTGACAAATGCCCCTGAAAACTTTGTTTCGGATGGAAATTTTGACTCATTTGACCTTTGACATTCAGGTGTGACCTTGATCTTTGAGGTACGGAATCAATTTTTGCACACGACACACCTTCTCATTGTAGTTAACATTTGTGTGAAGTTTCATGGAAATCCTTTCAGTTTTTTCAAAGTTATGGCTGAGACATGATTTCGGTTAGTCTCGGCCAGCTAGACCGTATCATGCATATGTCTTACTTGCAGATATCGGTCTGGGCAGATTAGGTCAGTTAAAGCGCCCACTAGCGATTAACACAATTTTTTCGCGCGTTTTTTCACGCTCAAAAAGTCGACGTTTACGTTACGTCATGTTGTAAAAACAAGTACAACGTCAACTGTTGACGCAGCAGTTAAACTGGTTAACGTCACTTGCTGCTTCTCATAAGTTAAAAATAAGAAAATATTATTAAATTAACTTAAAAATATGTTTTTTTGAAAGTCTCGTATCTCTAAAAATCTCACCAAAATCGCCCAAAACGAGAGGGCGATTTTAAACGTCCTATTTTCCCCAGGCCCTGGTTCTGGATCCATGTAGCATAGCGTAACGAAGAAATCAGAAGCGGGCCGGATGACCGAGGCTAGATTTCGGTTGGAAGGACGCATGAACAAACGGAAGGACAGACGGTGTGATTACTATATGCCTCCCTTTGAGGGCATAAAAAAAGAACTATAAATAAACGTTATTAAAAGTTTATTGCCAGTTAATTACAAGTTTATGAATGTTGCCTTTATGTTGTGCCATGATGTTTTTTTTTGTTTTCAAAGGAATAATAACAAATAAAATTGCACCCACTGCACTAATTTGAACAAAATGTGGATGAAAGCCTTTATGTTGTGCCATGATGTTTTTTTTTGTTTTCAAAGGAATAATAACAAATAAAATTGCACCCACTGCACTAATTTGAACAAAATATGGATGAAAGTCGATATTAGTTTATTATGGCCATTCTTTTCACAGCCTAAAAATGAATTGATTTAATTATTGCTTAGTGCTAATAAATACAATATTATTGTTCACATAAGCCCATCCCGGAGAGATGACTAGGCACCCATGGCCCAATGGATAGCAATGCAGACACATTCATTAGCCTCATCCGTCGGATGGAGGTGTAAACCGGGAAATCCCGCGTATCGGTCGATTTAGGTTCAGTTAAAGAAAAATATGAAACTAGTCATTAATATGAGAAGGACAATGATCCCGGATTCCTTTATATCATTACCCTCTCTCTTGGGCAACCAGAAATAACCTCATTAATGTGTTGATATGCCGCTAACAATTACTTCAGACTCTACTCTAACTGTCCTAAAGATTCCTCTGGTTATTTCATGTCCAGTACAAAGGGACCACTTCCCATGAACAAAGCAGAAGGAGTAAGTTCCCAGGCAGCTTAGCGAACCTTCCACCTTGTAAATAGGAGGCATGCACGGTACTACTAGACCACAGCACCCAACTGGCCGAAATTAAAATTACAATAAATAGCTGCCTGTATAAAATGTTGTCATATTATGACGTCGTAAGTTTGTATGATGGCGTCGTTTGTTTACTCATTCTTCTCCGTATGACACTGAACAATGGAATGACTTCTTCAACTTCCATTATCCGGTATTTTAAACAGTCACGAAAATTGAAGAGATCGATTATTCAGCTCTCATTTGCATATTTATTTCGCTAGTGTAATATGATAATATCATGGCTTTATTACACTCTCACAACACAAGTTACGTGATAAACTATTATGTGATAACGATAATTCAATTGTTGGGTTTAATATTTGTAATGTGTTAAATTGTTTAAATTGCAGTTAATGGTAAAACACATTTGTTGGACAATACTGTCCTGTTTTGACAAATGACAATGAACATTTTTTTAGTATTCAATAAAACCTGTAGTTTCGATTACAGTCAGTTGTTCAATTGTAAACAAATAATTTCACTCACCTTTATTATAGGCCTAGTGCTCATGAAATCAGTTTGTTGAAAACTTAACTCAATAAATTAATTTTCAGCAAAAAAACATTTCTTCTTGTTTAACGTATTATAATAACAACAATACCGTAGCTGTATCCAGTTGTAGAGTAACTTTGAATGTTCCCCTGGCTATTCTGTCTTGTAGCATGGTAAAGCTTTGGTCGATAGTTGGTTCAACATTACTACCAGACATGACTGTCTCTGTAAAATAAAATCCAGATACAACTTAACTACAGACAAAGGTTTGGTTGACTGCTGACATAGGCTGGGGGCACTACCAGATGTGACTGTCTCTGTAATAAATATTCAGATACAAGTAAACTACAGACAAAGGTTTGGTTGATTACCAACACAAGCTGGGGGCACTACCAAACACTACCAAACATGACTGTCTCTGTAATAAATATCCAGATACAAGTAAACTACAGACACATTTTGGCTGACTACTGACACAAGCTGGGGTACTGCCAGTCATTACTGTGTCTGTAATAAATATCCAGATACAAGTAAACTACAGACACATTTTGGCTGACTACTGACACAAGCCTGGGGGATACTACCAGTCATTACTGTGTCTGTAATAAACATTTAAATACAAGTGAACTGCAGACAAAGGTTTGGTTGAGGCTGTCAGGCGGTGGGGCACTACCAGATGTGACTGTCTGTGTAATAAATATCCTGTTACAAGTTTCAAGTTACCACAAAATCGTTTTCTTGGTGTACTGCAAAAGTTAGCAGAATTGTTTGTTATATAATACTTAATTACACACTAAATACACATAGGAAGTGGTAAATACAATCATTTATTTAATACCCAAATCTGTGTAATTCTAATTAATTGTTTAATAAAAAGATAGTTGTCAATTTTGCCCTATTATTAATTTAAATTAACATTTACCAATGATTTTATCATACTAAAATTGAGTGTTTATAAAGACTGCAGACACACCAAAATTAGAGATCAGATCCTAGAAATTGCTTAATCCAACAAACAAGATAAACTTGCAGACTGTTATAATCCGAGCCTTCTCTGACCTTGCCAGCCCTGTTTACGATTTTGGAATTTTATGTGGCTGTGTATGGTCAGAGCAGTTCCTATAGTAACAAGAGGGCCAGGATGGCCCTAGATCGCTCACCTTGTAATCATGCAATAAGTCTGCTGTGTCTAGTCTGGCATGGGTATTGTTTAATTTGTCCCACTTTCTTCTATGAATGAGATTTCATCAAAATGGGTGCGGGGTTTATATTAACATTCTTAACAAATTTGGTAAAGGTCAGATAAAAAATGAAGTAGGTACAGATTTAACAAAGGAAAATACAATATAGCATTTTTCAACAAATCAAGAGCCTAACTCTTTCGTTACTAAAAGATCTAGCTGGTTTTCGAACCTGTCAAAGATTTCATTGATAAATCGCAATTTACAAAACTAGACATCATACTGAGGCTTCCTGCCAAATTTCATAGAAATCCAACAAGCCGTTTAGGAGAAGTAGCGCCAACAAGAAATTTAAAGTAAAAATGTCAAAGGGCCATAACTCCATAAAAAATCAGCAAACTGGAACAAATGCGCGATATGCAAAACTGGACATCTTATCAATGCTTCCTGCCAATTTTCATCGAAATCCAACAAGGCATTTAGGACGAGTAGCGCCGACAAGAAATCTAAGGTAAAAATGTCAAGGGGCCGTAACTCCATCAAAAATCAACAAACCGGAAAAAAAATGCAATAGGCACAACTAGAAATCATACCAATGCTTCCTGCTAAGTTTCGTCAAAAAAAAAAAGGAAAAAAGGAAGCAATTTTGTAAAGATGTAATGAAAAATGAAGCCTATCATCTTAACGAGGCAAAATATAGCATTTTTAACTAAATCAAGGGCCATAACTCCGCTGTTACTGGTCCAATCTGGCTCAATTTCCAACTTGTTCGAGCTTTCATTGATATTAACAATCTGTTAAGTTTGGTAAAGATTGGATGAAAAATTAAGGCCTTATCGTCTTAACGAGGCAAAATATAGCATTTTTAAATAATTCAAGGGCCATAACTCCTATTGTTACTGGTCCGATCTGGCTGGTTTTCGAACTTGTCCAAGCTTTCATTGATATTAACAATCTGGTAAAGATTGGTAAAGATCGGATGAAAAATGAAGGCCCTATCGTCTTAACGAGTCAAAATATAGCATTTAAAACTAAATCAAGGACCATAACTCCGCTGTTACTGGTCCGATCTGACTGGTTTCAAACTTGTCCGAGCTTTCATTGATATTAACAATTTGTTAAAGTTTGGTAAAGATCCGGATGAAAAATGAAGGCCCTATCGTCTTAACGTAGTAAAAGTTAATGACAACGGACTAAGATTGATCCCAGGGAGAGGAGCTACCCCCTTTGTTTTAAGTCAAAATATCTAAGAAAGTATGCATTGAATTAACATTTCAAGTATCTAAAGTGACTATCAATATATTTATTTACCTATATGAACCAAAATATCTGTTATATTAATATTTTTAAAGTTGTAACGGTCAACCCTTTTCAGACGATGTTAAAAAATATGGAATTTTTCACATTTGTTATTATTCAGGTCAAGAGTTACTTATTGTGACCGGTGCACTGATAAATATTTCACTCAAAATTCAGACAATTTCAAATTTGCGACCAACTTTTCCTTTTGGCACTGGCAATACTCTGAACAACATCCAATTGTTTATCTTTAAATTTTAGAACCTAATTATGCCCCGAGAACAGTTTATTCTACTCCTGAAATCCCTCCATGTTGTCAGTTGATAGTGGTTATTTGATGAGGGAAATATGAATACCTTCACTGCGCGCGATAATATCACGGGAATTTAATTAATATGCAAAATGACATTATGGCAGATATAGTAAACCAAACTGTACTTCAAAACATAAATGTTTTTTTGTGTTACTACAATCGATAAAGATGCAGTTTTATCATTGCAACTTGGTATAATAAACATTATTTGGTCAATTTGTTAGGCTAAATTATCGAAAAAATCCATTCTCAACTCCACGCCGCAAACACCATTAAAAGTGCATGACTGTGTTTTTTTCAGTAATCCCCCCATTTTCACTAAAGGAGTTCCTCTGACCCTAAAAAGCTCCCCCTCCCCCACCCACAAACAAAAGAAAAAGAAAAAAAGAAGGCTTTTAAGGTCAGAGAAGGCTTAGATTAACTGTGTTAATGTATTGAGATATTGATCAGACATACTTGAGTAATGATCGCAGGTTGCACTTGCTTTGAGCAGATTCCCGCTTGGTTTATGCACCTTACTCAGCTGACACAGTTTTGTGGTTGGACAATAGTCGAAACTCTGACACGAAAACGCCGTCATGTTTCTACAGACCCCAGCACACTGGTTATCACTGACCACTCCGGGATAGCTCGCATCCATAGAATATAAACCCACCTGGTTAGACGTTTTCGTAAAATCCACTGAAACCAAAACACATACAAATTGATCAACAGAACTTAATTTTGTATTTTCTCTCAATATGACTATGTACACCAGCCAGGTGTTAACTGTCTTGGTAAGAACTGTGGTCATATATACGGATACAGTAAGGGTTATATATACGGATACAGTAAGGGTCATATATATGAATATATATGGATACAGTAATGGTCATATAGACGGATACAGTAAGGGTCATATATACGGATACAGTAAGGGTCATATATACGGATAGAGTAAGGGTCATATATACGGATACAGTAAGGGTCATATATACGGATACAGTAATGGTCATATATACGGATACAGTAAGGGTCATATATACGGATACAGAAAAATAAATGACTTCCAAAATGTATACATCTACTACACTAAGAAGATAGATGTAAGTTTAAAGGGAAATGTAGGATTATTTCAGACATGAAACAGGACTAACGATGGGCAATAGCAGCTATGACATTGATTTTGACTTTAAGATACAAATAAAGTATACTTACATATAAATGGGGCTTGCTCCACCATAGTGGCAATATAGTATGTGAACTGCCCATCATAGGTTATCTGTGGGTTCTGGAAGCGGAGTGGTGACACACCCGTTAAAACAGATAACTGCTTCTGTACATTTTTCCGAAACAACGACAGACCTCTGTCCAAGAATGGATGATAAGTCTCTGAAACAACAAGGCAATTATAATGCAACTATAAAAGCATGGTTTTAATACTTCATTGGCTAATGTCTCAACAACCTGGTGTTGGCACTTGAAACACATCGAAACTGGGCTTACGGCCCTTCAGGTATCAACGGTCTTCAAGTCCTGCCCACCAGGTATTGATCTGGGACAATATAAACCCGCTGGAAATATTTTATTTCTTAAGCACAAAACCTTAATGAAAGAATGTGTTTGTAAATCCCGATTGTGACCTTGACCTTTCTGTATTGATGTGGTTACTGTTGGGCACACATATGCAACATGTGATGAAGAATAAAGATTTTGTTTTCCATACGTTTGTGGTTAAAAATTGACTTTTATATAAATGAAATATGGATAATTGAAAAATACATACAGAATTTTAAGTTTAAAATTGGCTTATGAACACGGACAGTGACCATGATAAACTTTTGATATACGTCTGGAAATATATCTATGCCTATACAAAAAAAGAGTGTGCACATCTATTATTGTTTTTTTTTGTTTTTTTGAAATATTCACGTTTTAATGACAAATTTAGCAAACCAATTAAGTTATTATATATACAAAATGTATGCATTAACAAATAAAGGCTCCTTCATTAACAAAGTTTGAGTTCCTGAAAGTCAAAACAGAGCAAAACCAAACTTGCAAAATGCATAGAGTTGAATGGGAAAAACACAAGATAACTGTGGTCATTTAGTTAATTGCTGGTTTTCTGGAATTTCTCAAGAATTTCAAACTTTTAATTTCTTCTCAAACTTGTTACTAACTGTAAGGAAACATTGACCTACGTGTCAATAGTAGTATATAACTGTATTACCCAGATACCAGACTGTTACTAACTGTAAGGAAACACTGACCTACTTGTCCATAGTAGTATATAACTGTATTACCCAGATACAAGATTGTTACTAACTGTAAGGAAACATTGATGTACTTGTCCATAGTAGTATATAACTGTATTACCCAGATACAAAATTGTTACTAACTGTAAGGAAACATTGATGTACGTGTCCATAGTAGTATATAACTGTATTACCCAGATACAAAATTGTTACTAACTGTAAGGACTTGATCATGATTAATGCAATTAACTTACGGTTAAACTCTATGAGAAAATGGCGTTGTTGGCTTCCTACAAAACATGGCTGAATATTAAAGTTGTTCAGATCTGGGTGTTGTGCATTGAAATCATAAATGTCAAAATGCTCCGTCTCACTGGACTGAAATAAAATTATACAATGACATAACAGTTACTGATATATAAATTACATATGAAGGGGCAGCACATTTCCATCAGTAAGCATGGTCTTGACAAACTTGCCAGCATGCTAATATAGACATACAAGAGGTCAATGACCTTGAAGCACCATACTGACAACAGGTTTTTGATAGACAGTATAAGTATAGACAATTAAACCAATTTTTAAGTTATATATAAAACAAGAGGCCCAATATGGTCTGTGGATGGGCTACTGGCTAAAACAGCCCTTATAACAGCAGGCAAGTGAAGATGTGGGTGGGGGTGAGGTGGGGTGGGGAGGATGAAGAACAAGTCAAATATGGCTGATTTTCAAACTATTCCAAGCTTTTATCATGATATTAAATGTTTTAACAAGTTTGGTTGGAAAAGATTGAATGAAAAATGACGGAGTTGTGTGTTAACAAAGCAAAGCTTATCATATTTAACTAATTCAGAGGTGAGGATGAGTGTTTATGGGGTAGTTCCAAATATCACTGGTTCTCTAACTAGTCCAAGCTTTTATTGATATTAACATTCTAAACAAGTTGGTAAAGGTCGAATGAAAAATGAAGTATTGCCATGCAATACAATGTTTACTAAAATGCATTGTGTGATTATTTGATATATATGTTTTTTTGAGGATATTTAATTTTCTCCTTGGATAAAGTGGCAGATGAACATGTCAATGGCTAATCTAATGCAGCAGAAATGTAACTCTTTACTCCATTAGGTATAGTGTTACATAAATCACAGGCAATAACACTGGTGTTACTTATCCGATCTATCTGGTTTTCAAACTTGTCTGAGCTTCATTGTGATTAAAATAAGTTATTGATACAAATACTGATACAAAGCTTGGTAAATATCAAATACAAAATAAAGGTGCTAAAATATAAACTAGGCAGAAAATGGCATTTTTCAGTAAAACAAAGGCGATAACTCCGGTATTACTAAAGTGATCTAGCTGGTTTCAGAAGTAGGGATGTACAACAGACAGATAATGGACAGACGACGACAGACAACGGGCCATCCCATAGGCTCATCTTGCCTTTGGCCAGAAGACCTAACATAGGCAAACATGGCACTAAGATGCTCAACTGATGACATTGTCACATTGCAGTCTGCAAACAGTAACAGCAAAGGATGAGATAAAACAAGAGGCCCAAGTGGGCCTGTATCATTCTACTGCTTATATGGAGACTGTGGTGGGGAACACGACATTGATAGGCTAGGCTTGGTACCGATCATCCCTGCCAAGTTTCACTGAAATCCAGCCAGGAATTCAGGAAAACTAGTCCGGATAAGGGGCCATAACTGTCAAAAAGTGTTCACTAGGCTTGGAACCAGTCATCCCTTCCAAGTTTCACTGAAATCCAGCCAGGAGTTCAGGAAAATAGTACTGACAAGGGGCCATAACTGTCAAAAATCATTCAGCCGGAACACAGCAATGATATGCACAACTAGTCTTATTACTGATCATCCCTGCAAAGTTTCGTTGAAATTCAGCCAGGGGTTCAGGAGAACTAGTCCAGACAGTTTGTTTACTAAAACCTTTAAAGTGACAAAACTCTGCCAGAATCATTCAACTGCAACACAGTGATGATATGCACAACTAGGCTTGATACTGATCATCCCTGCAAACTTGCATTAAATTCCGGCCAAATGAAGTACCTATCGTCTTAACTAGGCAAAAAACAGCATTTTTAACTAAATCAAGGGCTATAACTCTAGTGTAAGTAGTTTGATCTTGCTGGTTTTCAAACTTGTCCGAGCTTTCGTTGATACTAACAATCTGTGCAAGTTAATAATAAATAAAGGTGCTAGAGAGGTCACAAGGCAGAAAATCACATTTTTCAGATCTGGCTGTTTTTTTAACTTGTCCGAGCTTTCATTAATATTTACAATCTTTGTAAGCTTCGTAAAGAACAAATAATAAATGAAGGTGCTAGAGTGTTCACAGGGTAGAAAATGGCATTTTTCATCAAATCAAGGGCCATAACTCCAGTGTTACTGATCCAAATATTTTTTTCTGAAGATTTTCCTATATAATTTTAACACTGACTCCTAGAGTGAGGGACAAATTTGACCACAGGATCGCCATTTGAACAAACTTGGTCGAAGACCATAAGCTAATGCTAAATGCAAAATATGAGAACTTAACTCCTGTAATTTCAGAGAAGAAGATTTTTTAACGAATGTTCCTATATAAGTCTTGTCACTGGTGCAGGATTTCATTTGACCCTAGAGTCGCCTTTTGGTGCAGGATTTAATTTGACCCCAGTCACCTTTTGAACATTTGGTAGAGGACTTTAAGCTAATGCTACATGCAAACAATTAGAAATCTAGCTCTTGTAGTTTCAGAGAAGAAACTGTTTTTACAGTTTTCCTATATAACTCATAAATTTGAAACCCCAAGTGGGGCTAAATTTGACCCCAGAGACTCCATTTGAACAAAACTGTCTGTTTGTTTGTTCGTATGATGTTTTACGTCATTTTCAACACATGTCAGGTTATATATGACGGTCAATTTTTTTTGTGGTGGAGGTAGACCACCCATTTTTCCTGGGTAGAACCAGTACTGTATACCTTGAACAAAACTGGTGAAGGACCATAAACTGATGCAATATGTGAATGCTCTATGTTTTGAAGTTTCAGAGAAAACTATTTTTTTTTTATATAAGTCTATGTAAAACATGTGATATCTTTATATACAAACTTTGGACCACAGAGATGTGGCAGTTTTGGACCCAGGAGACTTAATTTGAACAAACTTGTCTATATAGAAATCTGTTCAGTGGTTTCTGAGGAGAATATATTTTTAGGTTTCACCCATTATATAACAGCAACCATCTTGGATGTCGTGTAAAGTTTTGTCAAACTGATTATGAGTTTTTGATGAGACGGGGTTAAAAGCAACTAGAATTATCACTGAAAGTGATTAATACCCCCACAATACGGCCTTGTCACATAAACATGGCAACCACAAGAAAACAATGGTAGGGCCACAAGTTATTACAACATTAGAAATCCGGCCCTCCCGCTACAAAATATCCATACAATTTAGACAACGGCAAACAAATTATTTAAACTACAAAATATGAAATATCAGGAAAAAAGAATAATGAGAGAGAGAAAAGAGAGAGAGGGGAGAGGAGAGGAGGGAGAGAGAGAGAGAGTTTTCAATATTGTTAGTGATCAGGGAAGAAGACTAACAAAAATTTACGTGTTACACCGTTCAAGTCAAAGATGTATAAGTGTTATAAAAAGAGACATCATCATGAAGAGGATGCATTATAAATTGTTTAAATTTAATACAAACCCAAATTAGCAGGTTCCTCAGAGTTGGCTGTAGCATTTTTTTGGGCAAATTCTAAGTTGAAAAGTGGCCATAACTCCATCAAAAATTGGTGGTGTAACCAAGTTAAACTTGACCTGTATTTTATGGTCATACCCGTGTATCAAATATTATTTAAATCCGTCGACCCTTTCATGAGTTATCGTCCGGACACCGTTTTTTGGGAAAATTCTAAGTTGAAAAGGGGCCATAACTCCGTCAAAAATTGGTGGTTTATAACCAAAGTCGAACTTGACCTGTATTTTATGGTCTTAAACCCGTGTACCAAATATTATATAAATACGTCAACTCTTTCATGAGTTATCGTCCGGAAACCGTTTTTTGGGCAAATTCTATGTTGAAAAGGGGCCATAACTCCGTCAAAAATTGGTGGTTTGTAACCAAAGTCGAACTTGACTTGTATTTTATGGAGTTATACCCGTGTACCAAATATAATTTAAATCCATGAACCCTTTCATGGGTTATCGTCCGGAAACCAACAGACGGACCGACAAGTTCGTTTGTGGGGATATAATTATCGTATTTCCAGAATACCTATTTTCATTGTAAAAATAATATCCTTTCTCTACTAAAAATGTTATAATTAAATGTTAAACTCACATCAGCAGCAGTTATAATGAGGCTGATTGGCTGATTGGGAACTGGTATACCTGAATCTTGTGACAGCTCGTGCCAGTATTGCTGCAAATACACATAGTTACAAATGAGTGATGCAAATACACATAGTCACAAGTGAGTGCGGAAAAACACAAAGTCACAAGTGAGCGCTGCAAACACACATAGTCACAAGTGAGTACTGCAAATACACATAGTCACAAGTGAGTACTGCAAATACATATAGTCAGAAGTGAGTCCTGCAAATATGCATAGTCACAAATGAGTGCTCAAAATATACATAGTCAAAAATGAGTGCTGCAAATACACATAGTCAGATGTGAATGCTGCAAATACAGTCACAAATGATTGCTGAAAATAAACGTCCTGAAAATATACATAGTCACAAGTGAGTGTTACAATACACAAAGTCTCAAATGAGTCATCAAAATCACATAGTCACAAGTGAGTGCTGCAAATACACATAGTCAAAAGTGAGTGATGCAAATAAATATAGTCACAACTGAGTGATGCAAATTCACATAGTCACAAGTGAGTGCTGCAAATACACAAAGTATCAAGTGAGTCATCAAAATACACACAGTCAAAAGTGAGTGATGAAAATACACATAGTCACAAATGAGTGATGAAAATAAATATAGTTACAAGTGAGTGCTGCAAATACATAAAGTCTCAAGTGAGTCATCAAAATACACACAGTCAAAAGTGAGTGATACAAATACACATAGTCACAAATGAGTGATGAAAATAAATATAGTCACAAGTAAGCACTGCAAATACACAAAGTCTCAAGTGAGTCATCAAAATACACACAGTCAAAAGTGAGTGATGCAAAAACACATGGTCACAAATGAGTGATGAAAATAAATATAGTCACAAGTGAGCGCTGCAAATACACAAAGTCTCAAGTGAGTCATCAAAATACACATAGTCACAAGTGAGTGATGCAAATACACATAGTCACAATTGAGTGATGAAAAAACACAGTCACAAATGAGTGCTGCAAATACACAAAGTTCTCAAGTGAGTCATCAAAATACACACAATCACAAATGAGTGATGAAAATAAAAACAGTCACAAGTGAGTGCTGCAAATACACGAAATCTTAAGTGAGTCATCAAAATACACATAGTCACAAGTGAGTGATGCAAATACAAATAGTCACAAATGGGTGATGAAAATAAATATAGTCACAAGTGAGTGCTGCAAATACACAAAGCCTCAAGTGAGTCATCAAAATACACACAGTCAAAAGTGAGTGGTGCAAATACACATAGTCACAAGTGAGTGATGAAAATAAATATAGTCACATGTGAGTTCTGCAAATACACAAAGTCTCAAGTAAGTCATCAAAATACACACAGTCAAAAGTGAGTGATGCTAAAACACAGTCACAAATGAGCTATGATAATAAATATAGTCACATGTGAGTTCTGCAAATACACCACAAAGTCTCAAGTGAGTCATCAAAATACACACAGTCAAAAGTGAGTGATGCTAATACACATAGTCACAAATGAGCTATGAAAATAAATATAGTTACAAGTGAGCGCTGCAAATACACAAAGTCTTAAATGAGTCATCAAAATACACACAGTCAAAAGTGAGTCATCAAAATACACACAGTCAAAAGTGAGTGCTGCAAATACACATAGTCACAAATGACTGATGAAAATAAATATAGTCACAAGTGAGTGCTGCAAATACACATAGTCACAAATGAGTGTTGCAAATAGTCATAGTTACAAATAAGTGCTGCAAATACACATAGTCAGACATGAATGCTGCAAATACACAGTCACAAATGAATGCTGAAAATAAATGTCCTGAAAATACACATAGTCACAAGTGAGTGTTACAATACACAAAATCTCAAATGAGTCATTAAAATACACATAGTCACAAGTGAGTGATGCAAATAAATATAGTCACAAGTGAGTGCTGCAAATTAACATAGTCAAAAGTGAGTGTTGCAAATAAATATAGTCACAAGTGAGTGCTGCAAATTCACATAGTCACAAGTGAGTGCTGCAAATACACAAAGTATCAAGTGAGTCATCAAAATACACACAGTCAAAAGTGGGTGATTAAAATACACATAGTCACAAATGAGTGATGAAAATAAATATAGTTACAAGTGAGTGCTGCAAATACATAAAGTCTCAAGTAAGTCATCAAAATACACACAGTCAAAAGTGAGTGATGCAAATACACATAGTCACAAATGAGTGATGAAAATAAATATAGTCACAAGTAAGCACTGCAAATACACAAAGTCTCAAGTGAGTCATCAAAATACACACAGTCAAAAGTGAGTGATCCAAATACACATAGTCACAAATGAGTGATGAAAATAAATATAGTCACAAATGAGTGCTGCAAATACACAAAGTTCTCAAGTGAGTCATCAAAATACACACAATCACAAATGAGTGATGAAAATAAATACAGTCACAAGTGAGTGCTGCAAATACACAAAATCTTAAGTGAGTCATCAAAATACACATAGTCACAAGTGAGTGATGCAAATACATATAGTCACAAATGAGTGATGAAAATAAATATAGTCACAAATGAGTGATGAAAATAAATATAGTCACAAGCGAGTGCTGCAAATACACAAAGCCTCAAGTGAGTCATCAAAATATACACAGTCAAAAGTGAGTGGTGCAAATATACATAGTCACAAATGAGTGATGAAAATAAATATAGTCACATGTGAGTTCTGCAAATACACAAAGTCTCAAGTGAGTCATCAAAATACACACAGTCAAAAGTGAGTGATGCAAATACACAAAGTCTCAAGTGAGTCATAGTCTCAAGTGAGTCATCAAAATACACACAGTCAAAAGTGAGTCATCAAAATACACACAGTCAAAAGTGAGTGACGCAAATACACATAGTCACAAATGAGTGATGAAAATACACAAAGTCTCAAGTGAGTCATCAAAATACACACAGTCAAAAGTGAGTGATGAAAATACACATAGTCACAAATGAGTGATGAAAATAAATATAGTCACAAGTGAGTGCTGCAAATACACTTACCTGGTAGTCATAAATGAGTGATGAAAATAAATATAGTCACAAGTGAGTGCTGCAAATACACAGTCACAAGTGAATGCTCAAAATGCAATGCATACATTGTCATCAGTAGTTCCTAAAAACGTACTTGAAAAATTAATATAGAGAGAAAAAAAATAAAAACCAAAAACAAAAAAAACAAACAAAAATTAAAAAAAAATAATAATGAAATAAGAAAATTAAAAAAATAATAATAATGAAATAAATAAAAAAAAAAAAATATATATATATATATCAAAAAAAATACATATCTATTAAAAAAATAAATAAAAAAATATATGTATACTAATAATAATAAAAAAGAAGGCAAAACATCTGGTAAAGTTTGGTAAAGATCAGATGAAAAATGAAAGCCCTATTGTATTAAAGAGGCAAAATATAGCTTTTTTTTTTACTAAATCAAGGGCCATAACTCTGCTGTTATCGGTCTGATATGGCTGGTTTTCAAACTTATGCGAGCTTTTATTGATATTAACAATCTGGTAAAGTTTGGTAAAGATCGGATGAAAAATGAAGTCCTTTAGCCAGTAGAGCTAAAAAGATGCACTACCGAAGACACAACTACATGTATGTCGAAACAGAATATCTTTTCTTCCAAAGATTAAGCTATAAATTAGGTTTAAAACATCTAGTGCATAATTCTAGTTCATGAGAAAGTGATGTAAATGTAACAATTAAAGTCAGCTGCCCTTTGCTTGTATGGTGAAGGTCACATCCACAGTTGCTTTGTCACGTTGGATTGTATCACTCAAGATACAACTATAAGCAAAGTTTGAAAGGTCTTAGTGCATACAGTTTGTGAAAAAGTGACCTAATTGCCAAAGTTGAAGGTAAAAATTATAAGGTTATCTGCCCTTGCTTGGAGGGTCAAGGTCACTTCCACATTTGCTTTGTCACGTTGCGATGTACCACTCAAGATACAACTATAAGCAAAGTTTTAAAGGTCTAGTGCATACAGTTTGTGAAAAAGTGACCTAAACGCAACGGCTGAACCTAAAAATTATTATCTGCCCTTTGCTTGGAGGGTCAAGGTCACTTCTACAGGTGCTTTGTCACGTTGCGATGTACCACCCAAGATACAACTATAAGCAAAGTTTGAAAGGTCTAGTGCATACAGTTTGTGCAAAAGTGACCTAAATGCAAAAGTTGAACCTAAAAAATTAGTAAGTTATCTGCCCTTTGCTTGGAGAGTCAGTTTGTGAAAAAGTGACCTAAACGCAAAAGTTGAACCTAAAAATTATTAAGTTATCTGCCCTTTGCTTGGAGGGTCAAGGTCACTTCCACATGTGCTTTGTCACATTGCCATGTACCACCCAAGATACAACTATAAGCAAAGTTTGAAAGGTCTAGTGCATACAGTTTGTGAAAAAGTTACCTAAACGCAAAAGTTGAACCTAAAAAATGATCTGCCCTTTTCTTGGAGGGTCAAGGTCACTTCCACATGTGCTTTGTCACGTTGCGATGTACCACCCATGATACAATTATAAGCAAAGTTTGAAAGGTCTAGTGCATACAGTTTGTGAGAAAATGACCTAAACGCAAAACTTGAATGTTGACGTTTCTAGAAATACCTGGGCCATCATTGTAAATTTATACATTCATTGGTAAATCACCAATCCATAAGGCACATTTGCTGATATTATACACATCTCAGGGAAATGTAACATCGAATTTATGGAAACAGCCGAATCGAATACCCCTTATGACATCACGCATTACCCATGGTTCATTGGAAACAAAATGGCAATCTCAGATGAAGACAATACAAATGCAGTTGAAAATTACAAATCATCTTTGTTTGAAGAACAAAGTGAATCATCAGATGAAGTGTTCTTAAGCATGTCTAGTGAAGATGAGTGCAGAGAATTTGGTGTGCTACCATACAATTTGAGACGGTAGCAAGATATTTAAATTGTTGGTGAATAACAGGCCGGTGAAGCAAACGTCATCCCATACTGTCATGCCAGTCAAGAAAAAACTTGGTTCACGTTAACAGTTTGAACTTTGCTATATTATTGCCAATTTGTTTTTGTTTTTATGGTGTTTTATGTCATTTTCAACACATGTAAGGTTATATATGACGGTCGATTTTTTTGTGGTGGAGGCTGACCACCAACTTTTCCTGGGTAGAGCCAGTACTGTACACCTCCCGCCATCCGTAAGAATCGACACTTCCTCACTTACAAGTCGAGCTCCCAGTGGGATTCGAACCTGCAGCAGTGAGAGGCGAAGGTTTATAACGCAACGTCGTTAACCATTTGGCAATGGAGACGCTATATATTATTGCCAAAATAAATTGCTAGTTTTCATATTTATACAAAAAAATAAAAAATATTCAAATGAGGTGCAGTGCAATTTATCTTTTCATTATTCCCATGAAAACAAAATACTCCAAAAATCAGATTGTATTACTGCACACTTGTACATAACCAAATTTATAAAAGGAGCAGTACATAATTCTTATATAAAACTTTTATATCATACAAAAGTTATCAGTATCTTTTTTCACGATTTTTTATTTATTTTTTCAAAAAAATAATATTAAAATCTGTACGTTTTAAAAATGAAACATTTATGAAATATTCTAGTAAGAAAACAGGGACTTTTCTGCATTTTTGGAAGTTTGGCCAGGGCCTTTTGAATGGGGGAAAATGCGCATGAAATCTACAAATTGGGAAAAAGAATAATCCTACTATATTACATAGTAAGGCACTAAAAACATTTGAAACAGTTCAAAAATCAAGCTCTTATACAAGTCTGCAACAAATACATTGTCAAATAGGGCTACATTTAATACAAGATTTAAAAAAAAAAAAAAAAGTGTTTTTTTGCGAAAAATATTTTGCTTTTTTTTTAAAATATGAGGATATTTTGAAATGGGATGCGGCCGAAATTGGGCCCCTTGGCCCCAAATTGGGCCTTGAAAAATTCCTGGGAAAGTATATGAAACTTTGTTCTACCATATAAATAACTGCTTTATATGAGTGTTAGTTGTGGCTTCTTTTATATAATGATCATAATTTTAGGAGAATGCATGCATATATTTATCTTTTATGGCAACATTGCCTATGTAATCAATTGTCAACATAAAAACATGTAATGGTCTCTTTTATACTTGTTTTGATGAAAATACTTCAAGTATGCAATCATTTATAAGAAACAATACACTGACTTATACTTACGCTCATGAAGTAGAACTGGAATATAGCTGGCTTCTTCGTACCTCCAAAGTTAAACATGTTTGTATTCTCATAAACATCACACAAAACTCTCCTCACGGTTCTCTGCAACAAAATAACAATCAAAGTGAATCATACACATCACACAGAACTCTCCTCAGGGTTCTCTGCAACAAACTACCAATCAAAGTGAATCATACACATCACACAGAACTCTCTTCACAGTCACAGAACTCTCCTCAAGTTTCTCTGCAACAAAATAACAATCAAAGTAAGTGAAACATACACATCACACAGAACTCTCCTCCCAATACTCTGCAACAAAATACCAATCAAAGTGAATCATACACATCACACAGAACTCTCCTCATTAAAAACAACAATCAAAGTGAATCATACACATCACACAGAACTCGTCTGACAGTTCCCAGCAACAAAATAACAATCAGAGTAAATCATAAACATCAAACAGAACTCTCCTCATCTGGTTCTCTACAACAAAATAACAAAGTGAATCATAAACATCCCGCAGAACTAATCTGACAGTTCCCAGCAACAAAATAACAATCAGAGTGGATCATAAACATCAAACAGAACTCTCCTCATAGTTCCCAGCAACAAAATAACAATCAAAGTGGATCATAAACATCAAACAGAACTCTCCTCATAGTTCCCAGCAACAAAATAACAATCAAAGTGGATCATACACATCACACAGAACTCTCCTCACAGACACAGAACTCTCCTCAAGTTTCTCTGCAACAAAATAACAATCAAAGTAAGTGAATCATACACATCAAACAGAACTCTCCTCATAGTTCTCTGC
Organism: Cyrtodaria siliqua; assembly: GCA_037043455.1. Taxonomy (NCBI): domain Eukaryota; kingdom Metazoa; phylum Mollusca; class Bivalvia; order Adapedonta; family Hiatellidae; genus Cyrtodaria; species Cyrtodaria siliqua. Next base: position 42,084 of record JAWPHD010006525.1, read on the forward strand.
AACAAAATAACAATCAGAGTGGATCATAAACATCAAACAGAACTCTCCTCATAGTTCCCAGCAACAAAATAACAATCAAAGTGGATCATAAACATCAAACAGAACTCTCCTCATAGTTCCCAGCAACAAAATAACAATCAAAGTGGATCATAAACATCAAACAGAACTCTCCTCATAGTTCTCTGCAACAGAATAACAATCAGAGTGGATCATAAACTTCAAACAGAACTTGTCTGATGGTTCTCTGCAACAAAATAACAAAGTCAATCATAAACATCCCACAGAACTCTCCTCATGGTTCTCTGCAACAAAATAACAATCAAAGTGAACCATAAACATCTCACAAAACTCATCTGACATTTCTCTGCAACACAATAACTCTCTCAAAGTTAAAATGTTCGTATTCTTATATGCGACACACATAAAAACGCCTCTCACAGTCTTCTGCAAGAAACTAGGTTTGTTTATGTTCTCGACGTTGCTTCACTTATTCCAAATCAGGTAACAAATCAAGAAACATCCACTTAAGTATCTCTGAAGTATACAGTTACACTTTCTAATAACAAACTTGTGCGAGTTGTCGGTTATTCATTGCAATGTCATTTATCACTTATTTATCTATAACAAGGCCTGTCCAATGTCATTTATCATCTCTTTATATATAGCAAGCTCTACCCATTGCAATGTCATTTATCACCTCTTTATCTATAGCCAGCTCTGTCTAGTATCATTTGTCACCTCTTTATCTATAGCAAGCTCTATCCATTGCAATGTCTTTTAACTTCTTTATCTAGAGCAAGCTATCCAGTGTCATTTATCAACTATTTATCTATAGCAATCTCTATCCATTGCAATGTCATTTATCACCTCTTTCTCTACAGCAAGCTTTGTCCAGTATCATTTATCACCTCTTTCTATATAGCAAGCATCAGTCATCGAAATTAGGATTTCAAACCACAAGCCCTTTGGGCTTGCATTCTTTGATTTTGAACAAACCCGGATAAAAACGAACAAGCCCGGAAAAAAGTATGTAAAAAATTGAAAAAAACACCAATATACTCACTATGGGCCTAATATAATAGTAACATTTATTCAAATTTGATCATGGTAATGTTAATTTCAATCTCTACAATATCGTAAACAGTGCACATCAAAACAAAACTTGAGGATATTATGACTGTCAGGGGACGAAATATATTTTACTGTATACTCGTCCTGTAGGCACTGACATGTTACTTGTCCTTATAGGATGTTTACTCATCCTGCTCATATTGTAAAAGTTCATAAGTCAAAGTAGTCAGATACCATCATTTAACACTATTATATATAAATAAAACAAAGGGAAACATTATGCGTTGTTTTTTTATAAAAAAATTCTTTATATAAATCTATGAAAATTATTAAACTTTGACCAGTGTTATAGATATTCATAGTCTATAGTTCACGACAGTCTGCTCATGGCCATTACAGTTACTCTGGCATGGTATATATTTTTTCCCTTCTCCTGTGAAAAATTCTCCTTAAAAATATATATATATATTTATTACAAAATGTAAAACTCCAATACAGGAAAACAGCATACTTTTCGCAATTCTCCTTCCTGAAGGCCCTGGTCGGTGACTAGTACCCTTAAAGATTTCCCCCGTGAAAGGGTTATTTGTATAACATTCAAATACCGTAACGTTCGGCGCTCCGTGAAATTAGAACGGGAGCCGCATTTTAGAATGTCTCAAACGGAAATGCATCAATTACCCAATATCCGGTTGACTTAAATTGCATTTTATCTCTGAATAACCAGAGTTGCGACTATTTACTGCATTTAATTGCTTTATAAACTATGTAAGAACTATTTTCTTTATTGTTTTTTTCTACTGAAATGTTACTCGTCCTCTCGGACGACCGATTCATGGGTTTCACTTGTCTGGATTCAAAATTTCAGTGGACGAGTGGAATTTTTGTGTCCTGTGACTATTTTATGGATTTTTATGGATATTACTACCGGCAAATCAACAAGCCCATCGGGCTTGTGTTCTTGAATATTGGACAAGCCCGGCAGGCATTTTACCAGTCTCGGGCTTGTGCTAATTTCAACCACTGCAAGCTCTGGCAACCGCGATGTCATTGATCACCTCTTTATCTCTAAAAAGCTCTGTCCATTGCAATGTCATTTACCACCTCTTTATCTATAGCAAGCTGTGTCCAGTGTCATTTATCATCCCTTTATCTATAGCAAGCTCTGTCCAGTATTGTTTATCACCTCTTTATCTATAGCAAACTCTGTCCAGTGTCATTTATCATCTCTTTATCTTTAGCAAGCTCTGTCCATTGCAATGTCATTTATCACCTCTTTATCTATAGCAAGCACTGTCCAGTGTCATGTATCACCTCTTTATCTACAGCAAGCTCTATCCACTGCAATATCATTTATTGCATATTTATAACAAGCTATATCCAACGTATCACCTCTTTATCTATATAGAAAGCTCTAGTCGTTGTCATTTATCACCTCTTTACATGTGACAATTCTGACATACCTGTCCCCTGTACTGGAAGTTTTATGTGATCTGACGTACTTGTCCCCTCTACTGGATATTGCGTGTGATCTGACATACCCGTTCCCTGTACTGGAAGTTTGGTGTGATCTGACATACCTGTCCCCCCTACTGAAAATTTTGTGTGATCTGACATACTGTCCTGTGTCCTGGAAGTGTTGTGTGATCTGACATACCTGTCCCTTGTACTGGGTATTGTGTGATATCTGACATAGCTGACCCCAGTACTGGACGTTTTGAGTGATCTGGCATACCTGTCCCTTGTATTGGAAGTTTTGTGTAATCTGATGTACCAGTTCCGTGTACTGGACATTTTGTGTGATCTGGCATACCTGTCCCATGTACAGGACATTTTGTGTGATCTGACATACCTGTCCCATGTACTGAAAGTTTTGTGTGATTTGACATACCTGTCCCGTGTACTTGAAGTTTTGTGTGAGATCAAACAGCTGCAGTGGGTTCTTCATGCGTAAAACATAACCAGTTGTGTTCAGCTGCGAAACAGATGGTGCACTCACATCAAACGAGTTGTTGCTAATCGGAGAAACTGTACACTGTTGAGTTATCCTATTGATAGTGTAGGCTAAACCTAGATTGATAAATGTGTTCATGTTAAAAAGAGCTACATGGCAATCTTGCTGCATTTTCACCCATAGACATATGGCAATCTTGCTATATTTTACTCAGGGATACATGGCAATCTTGTTGCATTTTCACCCAGGGAAGGGATACATGGCAATCTTGCCATTTTTTCACCCAGGGCTACATGGCAATCTTGCTGCATTTTCACCCATGGACATATGGCAATCTTGATGTAATTTCACTCAGTGATACATTGCAATCTTGCAGCATTTTCGCCCATGGACATTTGGCAATCTTGCTGTATTTTCACTCAGAGATACATGGCAATCTTGCTGCATTTTCACCCATTGACATATGGCAATCTTGCTGTATTTTCACCCAGGAATACATGGCAATCTTGCTGCATTTTAATTCAGGGATACATGGTAATCTTGCTGGATTTTCACCCTGGGAAGGGATACATGGCAATTTTGCTGCATATTCTCCCAGGGATAAACAGCAATCATGCTGTATTTTCATCCAGAGATATATGGAAATCTTGTTGTATTTTCACTCAGGGATACGTGGCAATCTTGCTGTATTTTCACCCATGGACATTTGGCAATCTTGCTGTATTTTCACTCAGAGATACATGGCAATCTTGCTGCATTTTCACCCATTGACATATGGCAATCTTGCTGTATTTTCACCCAGGAATACATGGCAATCTTGCTGCATTTTAATTCAGGGATACATGGCAATCTTGCTGGATTTTCACCCAGGGAAGGGATACATGGCAATTTTGCTGCATATTCTCCCAGGGATAAACAGCAATCATGCTGTATTTTCATCTAGAGATATATGGCAATCTTGTTGTATTTTCACTCAGGGATATGTGGCAATCTTGCTGTATTTTCACTCAGGGATACATACCGATCTTGCTTATTTTCACCCAGGGATACAATTGCAATCTTGCTGCAATTTTACCCAGGGACATATGGCAATCTTGCAGTATTTTCACTCATGGATACATGGCAATCTTGCTGCATTTTCAGCCAGGGAAGGGATACATGGCAATCTTGAAGTATTTTCAACAAGGGATACATGGCAATCTTGCTTTGTATTTTCACCCAGCGACAAATTGCAATCTTGCTCCATTTTCACCCAGGGAAGGGATACATGGCAATCTTGCTGCATTTTTACCCAGGGATACATGGAAATCTTGAGAAGTTGTTTAAACATTTTTGTATTTTTGGTAATGGTGGCCATATTTGTAGATGGATTAGGATGATTCGTATAAATCTGACAGAGGACCATGCAAGGCTGCTTCCTGTAAAGTTACGTCAAATTCTACCAAGCAGATCATGAGAAGAAGTCATATAAAGATGTTTCTATTTTCAGTTAACAGACAGAGGGACGGATTATATATGGACATAAGGTGACGGACAACTCGCCATCCCACAAGCTCTGCTGGTCTAGTTCTTAAAACTAGCTTAACAATGCGTTTTAAAAAATTTACAAAATGTAAAAACAAATGAAGTAAAAAAAAAAAACTTTTGCAAATATCTGGTATATTTAATGTGTGAAAATATGTAAAACAGATCTCAACTTCACTGTGTGTTCGTTCATAAAGAGGTCATGGACATGATAATGTAAGTTTCTATGCACTATGTTTCTGCTTTTTTCAATATCTTTTTATTTTTAAATAAGTGATTTTTCAGAACATGCATTAGTGTACATACCACTGTTATAGTCATGTATGTTTGTCACTGGTACTCCATTCATAACATCATATCTGACCAACTGGTAGTCGTAATCATACCAAATCTGAACAAAACAAAATGGAGCATTGTAATCTACACTAAATCTGAAACACTACAATAACATATGGTCATCTTAAACACAATAATAACATGATTATCTGAAACACAACAATACTATGTGTATTACTTACATGTGTGTTAAATACTTGCTGCTGTGTATTACTACATTGTGTTAAATACTTGCTGCACACTAGGTATAGTGTGTATTACTTACTATGAGTTAAATACTTGCTGCAAGCTAGGTATAGTGTGTATTACTTACATATGAGTTAAAGACTTGCTGCACACTAGGTATAGTGTGTATTACTTACATGTGTGTTAAATACTTGCTGCACACTAGGTATAATGTGTATTACTTATATGTGTTAAATACTTGCTGCACACTAGGTACTTGTCAGTCTGTGTGTATTACTTACATGTGTGTTAAATACTCGCTGCACACTATGTATTATTATTATTATTATCATAGTGTGTATTACTTACATGTGAGTTAAATACTTGCTGCACACTATGTATTATTATTATTATTATAGTGTGTATTACTTACATGTGTGTTAAATACTCGCTGCACACTATGTATTATTATTATTATTATAGTGTGTATTACTTACATGTGAGTTAAATACTTGCTGCACACTATGTATTATTATTATTATTATTATTATTATATTGTGTATTACTTACATGTGAGTTAAATACTTGCCGACAATAGATACTGTGTAATTACTTACATGTGAGTTAAATACTTGCTGCACACTAGGTACTGTGTGTATTACTTACATGTGTGTTAAATACTTGCTGCACACTAGGTAATGTGTGTACGACTTACATGGGAGTTAAATACTTGCTGCACACTAGGTATTGTGTGTGTATTACTTACATGTGTGTTAAATACTTGCTGCACACTAGGTACTGTGTGGTTATGACTTACATGTGTGTTAAATACTTGCTGCACACTAGGTATTGTGTGTGTATTACTTACATCTGAGTTAAATACTTGCTGCACACTAGGTACTGTGTGTGTATGACTTACATGTGTTTAATACTTGCTGCACACTAGGTATAGTGTGTGTATACTTACATGTGTGTTAAATACTTGCTGCACACTAGGTATCGAGTGTACGACTTACATGCGTGTTAAATACTTGCTGCACACTAGGTATCGTGTTTTCCAGGTGGTAGGAGAACTGGCCACTCAGCTTTGGTTGACCTTGAGCATACAGCAGACCTGCATATAAAGAACAACACAGATACAAGAGGTGTTCAACTTACGTAACACTTTCATTTTGTTACTGAGTTAAATATCTCGACATTTTCCCCCGACTATGTTCATTTTGATGTCAAGTCTAATGATTCCTTCGATATAACACATTATGACATGAACTATCCTGTACTTACTAACTTTTCTGCATCCATATTTTTGAAAAAGGGTAGAGAATGATGTTTTGAAGCAAATATCTTCAATTATAAAAAATAACTGCAATATAAATAAAAACAAGAGGCCCAAGAGGGCCTGTATTGCTCTACTGGCTACCCCGGGGCGGGGCCCAAATTTGACCCCAGGTTCACCATTTGAACAAACTTGGTAGTGGATCCAAAAGCTGACAATAAATAAAAAATATTAAACCTTTATCTCTTGTAGTCTCAGAAGAAGATGTTTGAAGTTCTTCCCTATAACTCTATGTAAAACTGATCAAAGTGTGTGTGTGTGGGGGGGGGGGGGGGGGGGGGGGGGGGGTGGGGGGGGGGGGGGGGGGATATTAAACCTTTATCTCTTGTAGTCTCAGAAGAAGATGTTTGAAGTTCTTCCCTATAACTCTATGTAAAACTGATCAAAGTGTGTGTGTGTGGGGGGGGGGGGGGGGGGGGGGGAATTTAAAAAAAATAAAAAAAGAGTGTTCACAAGGCTGAAAATGGCATATTTCAATAATTCAAGGGCACATAACTCTGGTGTTCCTTGTCCGATATAGCTGGTTTTCGAACTTGTGCGAGCTTTCACTGATATTAACAATCTCTTAAAGTTTGGTAAAGACCGGATGGAAAATGAAATGAAGGTGCTATAGTGTTCACAAGGCTTAATATGGCATTTTTTAGCAAAACAAGGGCCATAACTCTGGTTTCACTGACCCAATTTAGCTGGTTTCAGAACGTGTCAAATTTTTCATTGGTATTAACAGTCTGTGCAAGTTTGGTAAAGATCAAATAATAAATGAAGGTGCCAGAGCGTTCACAAGGAAGAAAATGGCATTTTTCAGAAAAAAACCAAGGGCCATAACTCTGGTGTTACTTATCCGATTTGGCTGTTTTTCGAACTTGTCTCAGCTTTCTTTGATATTAACAATATGTGCAAGTTTGGTAAAGATCAAATAATAGATGAAGGTGCTAAGAGTGTTCACAAGGCTTAATATGGAATTTTTCAGCAAAACAAGGACTATAACTCTGGTGAAATTAATCTGATTTGGCTGGTTTTCAAACTTGTCCAAGCTTTTATTAATATAAAGACACTGGCAAAGTTTCGTAAAGAGATTCGATTAATAATGAAGGCCCTAGAGTGTTCACAAGGCAAAAGTTAACGGACGACGGTAGGACGGACGACGGACAACTCATCATCCCATAAGCTCGACTGGCCTTCGACCAGTAGAGCTAAAAACTGCTTGTAAATTGTCGTTTAAGGTTATAGTAGTCTGATATGTGTAAACATAAACAATTGGAACATGCATCTTTTTGCTAGTTGCCGGTTTTCACGATTTTAGCGAACATTACCGTAACATTCAACTTTAAATTCAACTTTAAAATTTACTGACCACAAAATCAAAAGAAGTTTGAAGACAGTAGGTATAATCCTTCACAACTATTGAGCATAACAAACTTTATAATCTGATAACAGCAACCTTGATCTTTGATCTACTGATTCAAAAATCAGCAGAGGTCATTTTCTCACCAAAGACAATTTAATTTATTAAATTTAACAATTGTGGGTGCAGTCCTTTTCAAGTTATTGAGCGGAAACGAGCAAGATGCCAATGACTGCAAAGTTCTGAAGTGTCTGCCAGGCTACACAAGTGACTCAAGAAGTACAATGATATGGATAGAGACAGTTAAACATATAAAATAGAGCACTATTCTGTAAGTTTCAAATGTTTAGAAGCTGAAGCGATCACAAGTTTTTGAAAGTCCGATCAACATGCCATGCCAATTACTTTTCTAAATTATTAAAATCTGCTGAGTGGCTTGAAAGGAATAGCAATCAGGAAAAAAACAGTAAACTTACCAAATGTTACTGACACGTCAACAGCCGTGAATATGATCTAGAAACACAGAACTACATCAATTATAAAAATATCTAAATTTGAAATGTTACAATGTGATATGTTTCAATGTGTACTGGCTATTCTGGGGTCAGTCTGCTGCCACCTACTAGGCATTCCTTTTACTACACATGTGCAGCTGATTCATGGAGCCAACTGGATATATGCCTCTTTTTGGGCCTATCTTTTGCCTGGTGGCTGGACCTAACGGATACTGTATCTTGTTGAGTTTACTTACTGCCTCATTCTGGGGGATACCATCTACCTAATGCTGGGAATACCACTAATGCTGGACATACCACTAATGCTGGACATACCACTAACACTGGGCATACCACTAATACTGGACATACCACTAAAGCTGGACATACCACTAATGCTGGACATACCACTAATGCCGGATATACCACTAATACTGTATCTTGCTGAGTCTACCTACCGCTTCATTCTGGGGGATACCATCTACCTAATGCTGGGCATACCACTAATGCTGGGCATGCCTCTAATGCTGGAGATACCACTAATGCTGGATATACCACTAATACTGGGCATACCACTAATGCTGGACATACCACTAATGCCGGATATACCATTAATGCTGGGCATGCCTAGTTTGGTTGTTTCATGAACAGCCAAGTTCGATTCATTATTATGTTGGACTGTGTTAAGATTTTATGCCACAGAGGTACCAGGAATTTCCAGCAAGATGCAAACGAGGCTTGGATTACAAAGAATGATCAGCAAGGGGCATATGAGCAGTAGACTCCAGAATACGGCATGAACATGGCACCCGAAATGCCTGGCAAGAGGCAGATGGTGGGCCACAACAAGGCTTCAGCAGAAGTATGCGGCAACCATAATCAAATAAAACCTGTTGGAAACAATTGAGGTTAAGCTTAAAGACACTGTTGAAACTTGATACCGCTGATGCTTAATGTCAACCTCAGTTCCATTCAACAGTTTTCGGAATGTAATCAGAGTTATAATAAGCAAGTAATAAAATGATGGATGACAACATGAATAAACTGACCATGCAAGCTCAGCACCAGAGTTGCAGCCTTTGGAGGTGGTATGGTGGGTGACAGAAAGCCCTGGTAATATCAGTATTGAGAATTCCAATGGAAGCAGTAAGATGTTAAAACAAAGCTGGTTATATTAAAGTGGCATTCAGATTTTATGCTGGTAAGTACCTGCAGTGAAGTTCTACCAGGCTCTTTAAAACTATGGTTAATACATTAATGTCCACTCTTATTCTAAACAACACAATAGTCCTATATGTTACCATACTATTCTGTTTATAATTTCTACATCAATTTTATAACATAAACTAGACAGGGTTGTTTTTGTAAGAAAAACATATGTCACCCCCCATTCGTGCCAAGTTATTTCAAAACGCCTCAAGCGGTTAAAGAGATATGGAGCGGACACGATTTGTGATGGACAGACGGACGGACGGACGGACATCCAAGCTAAAAACAATATGTCTCCACATAATTATAACAGTAAGCGAAAATCATTTTATTGCCAGCTGATTTGAATTTTCCAGTGATATCATAACAAAGTTTAACATTGCAAATTGGAACACAGCAATCAATGTTGTCAGATATGTTCACTGCTTTGTCAGACAAACCTGACTGACCTGGTTCATTATTATTTTTTGTATTGTAACACATTTCTTTCATAATTATAAGAATTTGAACTCATTTAACAAATAAACTGGTTATTTTTCTTAGTATATAGTCTTGATTTATCATTTCTACAACAATTTTAACATGAGGGCCAAATGGCCCTGAATCACTTGCAACAGTAACAGGTCTGGCAAGTTCAGAGAAGAAGATTTTTAAATACATTCCATATATTTACATACTTCTAAGTAAAACTGTAATCCCTGGGTTGGGCCAAATTTTGCCCCATTCACCATTCAAACAAACTTGGTACAGGAACATAAGCTTATACTACATGCAAAGATTCATAAATACATGCATAAAGATTTTTCTATACAGCTCTATGTAAAATGTTGACACCTGGGGCAGAACAAAAATTGACTTGGTAGAGGACCATAAGCTTATGCTGCATGCCATATATGAGAGATCTATGATTTGTGGTTTTAGAGAAGATTTTTAAATATTTCCCTATATACATGTTAGTCTATGTTATAAATGTGACCCCATTTAACCACAGGGTTACCATTTGCACAAACTTGGTAGAGGACCATTCATTTGTTTCACCTGCAAAACATACCTCTAGCTTTTGCAATTTCAAAGAAGGAGATTTGTTTAAAGATTTCCCGATAAAACAGTATGTAAAACTGTGATCCTTTTGGCAGAGACAAGATCGACCTCAATGTCACCAGCAGAAAGGCTTGGTAGAAGACCATAAATTGATGCTACAGGAAATATATTGTGGTTTCAGAGAAGTATATTTTCCAATGTTTATAAAAGTGTTCCTGGGGTGGGTCCCCATTTGTACAAAAACGATAGAGGACCGTAGACTTGTGCTACATGAAAACTATTAGATTTTAAGCTCTTGCAATTTCAGAGAAGATTTTTTTAAAAAGATGTTCCTGTATAAGATTGTTTATGTCATACAAAGTCATGTAAAACATGCAAAGCTTCTATATGCAACATCCGGACCCTATGGGAGCAACCTTTGCTTACCCTGGGAACTTTATTTGAACAATTTTAACAGTCTAGGGGTTGGCGATCATTAATAAAATGGATGTTTTTTACATTATAGTGTAGAGATTTCTGGGAAATTATTGTTATTTTAGTTAACAGATGAGAGATTTCTTGGGAACTGCTAAACAAAATGAAATGCACAATTGTATTAAGCTTGTTCATTGGTAGCAATGTGCCTCAGTAGCTCAGTGGATATGTGGCATATATATATACAAGAGGTCAATGACCTTGAAGCTCTACTGATTGATTTTGATTTCAGGAAGTAGTCGCTACAAACTTGTTTTTTGAAAAATTATTTTTAGCCGTGGCGGCCATCTTGAATTTCCGGGCCGACCTGAAATTTTGCTTGGATCAATAAGACATCAAGAGCAACATTCCTGTGAAGTTTCATGAAAATCCGTCAAGTAGTTACAGAGGAGTAGTCGCTACAAGTTTTCATTATATAACTCTATGTAAACAAAGATGGCCGCTGACAGCCATGTTTAACATCGAATCAAAACGATTTTTGACAAGGACCAACATCATGTCATGCTGATCATTTTAGAAAATGTCCCATATCAATATCACTTATAGTTTTCAAGAAGTACCGTAGTCGCTACAAACTTGTATTTTGAAAATCTATTTTTAGCCATGGCGGCCATCTTGAATTTCAGGCCGACCTGAAATTTTGCTAGGATCAATTAGACATCAAGAGCAACATTCCTGTGAAGTTTCATGAAAATCCATCAAGTAGTTTCAGAGGAGTAGTCGCTACAAGTTTTCATTATATAACTCTATGTAAACAAAGATGGCCACTTGCAGCCACGTTTAACATCGAATCAAAATAATGTTCGACTCAGATAACCATCATGTCATGCTGATCATTTCAGAAAAAGTCCCATATCAATATCACTTATAGTTTTCAAGAAGTAGTCGCTACAAATTTGTTTTTTAAAAATCTATTTTTAGCTGTGGCGGCCATCTTGAATTTCTGGTCGATCTGAAATTTTGCTAGGATCAATTAGACATTAAGAGCAACATTCCTGTAAAGTTTCATGAAAATCCGCCAAGTAGTTTCAGAGTAGTAGTTGCTACAAGTTTTTACTATATAACTCTATGTAAACAAAGATGGCCGGCAGCCATGTTTAACGTTGAATCAAAACGATTTTTGACAAGGACCAACATCATGTCATGCTGATCATTTTAGAAAAAGTCCCATATCAATATCACTTATAGTTTTCAAGAAGTAGTCGCTACAAACTTGTATTTTGAAAATCTATTTTTAGCTTTGGCGGCCATCTTGGATTTCACATCAACATGAATTTTTGCTAGGATCAACTAGACTTTATGGGCAACATTTCTGTAAAGTTTCATGAATATCCATCCAGTAGTTTCAGAGGAGTAGTCGCTACAAATAAAAGTTAACGGACAGACGGACGGACGGACGGACGACGGACGCCGCACCACGGCATAAGCTCTGCTGATCTCTGATCAGTAGAGCTAATAATGGAAATAATGGAAAACATTTTCTTGCATTATAACGTATATGGTTATCCATTTTTTTCCATGGGTGAAGAGAAGCCTGATCTTACACATGGGGGGAGATAAAAGTCACGCGCTGAAATCAACAATGACATTAGCATGACGTAATTTTGTAAACAGACATGCAAAACATTAGTTGTTGGCGACATCAAAGCACAGAATATAAATGATATGCAAGAAAAAGAATCAATCATGGGTATCCGGTTCAGATTGGAAAATTCCGACCCTCAGTATAATTGTTTTAATAAGAACCTCATGTTGGAATTTCTTCACCGGATACCCATGAAAGATTCTTATAATCTGTCACCTCACCACCCCCTGAGGGCAAAATCCCAATATGAACTTCCATGTGTTATCAAGCAATCTTTAAATGTATTATGTGTTCACATACCGGATCTGTGAGATATGGAAGGAACGTTAGAAGCTGTAGTTGCCCTGAATATACAATGTTTGTCAGGTTTTCATATGCAAGAGTCACATTTAACTCTGGTTTAACTGGACCATTCACCGTCCCTGAAATGATAAATTTCCACTATAAAACAAGAAATCTGCAGATTCACATGTCTTGCCTAACGGGGACAGGACATTACATTTAAGTGCATTTGTTTAAAAAGCAAAATGCCATTCTATAAAAAAAACACAACATCAGCCCCAAAAAGTAGGTCCACAGGTCATAGATGAAATCCATGCATTCAAAAAGATGCACTACCCATGACACAACTATGTCAAAATAGAATGTTTTGTCTTCCAAAGATTAAGCTATAAACTAGGATTAAAGCATCTAGTGCATAATTATAGTTCATGAGAAAGTGATGTAAATGTAACAATTAAAGTTATCTGTCCTTTGCTTGGAGAGTGAAGGTCACATCCACATTTACTTTTTGACACGTTGTGATGTACCACCCAAGAAACAACTATAAGCGAAATTTGAAAGGTCTAATGCATAAAGTTTGTGAGAAAGTGACCTGAATGCAAATGCTGAAGGTAAAAATTCTTAAGTTATCTGCCCCTTGCTTGAAGGGTTAAGGTCACATTCACATTTGCTTTGTCACTTTGCAATGTACCACTCAAGATACAACTATAAGCCAAGTTTGAAAGGTCTAGTGCATACAGTTTGTGAAAAAGTGACCTAAATGCAAAAGTTGAAGGTAAAAATCTTAAGGTTATCTGCCCTTTGCTTGGAGGGTCAAGGTCACACCCACATTTGCTTTGTCATGTTGCGATGTACCACCCAAAATACAACTATAAGCAAAGTTTGAAAGGTCTAATGCATACAGTTTGTGAAAAAATTGACCTAAACGCAAAAGTTAAAGGTAAAAACTATTAAGTTATCTGCCCTTTGCTTGGAGGGTCAAGGTCACTTCCACATTTGCTTTGTCACATTGCAATGTACACCCAAGATACAACTATGAGAAAAGTTTGGAAAGTCTAGTGCATACAGTTTGTGAAAAAGTGACCTAAACGTAAAAGTTGAAGGTAACAATTATTAAGTTATCTGCCCTTTGCTTGGAGGGTCAAGGTCACTTCCACATTTGCTTTATCATGTTGCAATGTACCACCCAAGATACAACTATAAGCAAAGTTTGAAAGGTTTAGTGCATACGGTTTGTGAGAAAATGACCTTAACGCAAAACTTGAATGCTGACGCCTTCGCCAGAAAAGCAACACCTATGTCTCTTTTTATCTTCGAAAAGGCGAGACAAAAAACTTACATATTTATACAGTTATCACATAATTTAAATCATTTGCCGTGTTGATAACACATTTCATATTCTATTGTATGTACAAATGTGTAACACAACCTAAAATGATTTTGACTGGTAGGGCACAAAATGCATTAAATCTGTAACACTAAACAGATTTGGTCAACTGAATATAGTTTAGTTATCACAAATTCATCCCGATCTAAGTCATAAACTTACAGTTTACCAATAGCTCATAACAAATAATTAACACTATACAAATAAGTTTGTAATTGTTGAAAAGTCCGCGTAAAATGACCTTTTTTAAAGGAATAAAACATGAACTCTTTGATAGCCACTGTTTTTACGACACAATGTTATGACGTTTTTGCTAAAGGTCATGATTTTACGATGTGATGGCGTCAAAGTGTGTCCGACGTCGCTGCGATTTTATGTTCATATTATTTCTCTTTACGTATTTGGCTGTTATATTATGTGATAAAAAGCATCTTGAACTCTTTCACAGTAGCAATCACCTGTGCTTACTAGCATAGCAATTACCCATGTTACTATAGTAGCAATCACCCATGCTTACTAGAGTAGCAATCACCCATGCTTACTAGAGTAGCAATCACCCGTGCTTACTAGAGTAGCAATCACCCGTGCTTACTAGAGTAGCAATCACCCATGTTACTAGAGTACCAATCACCCATGCTTACTAGCGTAGCAATCACCCGTGCTTACTAGCGTAGCAATCACCAATGATAACTAGAGTAGCAATCACCCATGCTTACTAGAGCAGTAATCACCCATGATAACTAGAGTAGCAATTACCCTTGCTTACTTGAGTAGCAAATCACCCATGTTTAGAGTAGCAATCACCCATGTTTACTAGAGTAGCAATCACCAATGATTACTAGAGTAGCAATCACCCATGTTTATTAGAGTAGCAATCACCCATGTTTATTAGAGTAGCAATCACCCATGCTTACTAGATAGCAATCTTCCATGATTACTAGAGTACCAATCACCCATGATTACTAGAGTAGCAATCACCCATGATTACTAGAGTAGTAATCACCCATGTTTATTAGAGTAGCAATCACCCATGCTTACTAGAGTAGCAATCACCCATGATTACTAGAGTAGTAATCACCAATGATTACTAGAGTAGCAATCACCAATGATTACTAGAGTAGCAATCACCCATGTTTATTAGAGTAGCAATCACCCATGTTTATTAGAGTAGCAATCACCCATGCTTACTAGAGTAGCAATCACCAATGATTACTAGAGTAGCAATCACCAATGATTACTAGAGTAGCAATCACCAATGATTACTAGAGTAGCAATCACCAATGATTACTAGAGTAGCAATCACCCATGTTTACTAGAGTAGCAATCACCAATGATTACTAGAGTAGCAATCACCAATGATTACTAGAGTAGCAATCACCCATGTTTATTAGAGTAGCAATCACCCATGATTACTAGAGTAGCAATCACCCAAGTTTATTAGAGTATCAATCACCCATGCTTACTAGATAGCAATCACAGTTGAGTAGTGATCACACATGCTGACTTGCATTGTGATCACCTTCTTTAGTGATTAAATTTACTTACGTGAATAGTGATCACATGTGCTGTTTATCACAACTGCTGTTCCATCATCTATATGAGCCTTGCTGAGCCTACATATATGCATAGGATCAGAGGAGCAGAAGTCAAAACTGTTGCATGTGAAATCTGTGTTGATGACACATGCCTGTGCACAATCTGACACAGTTTGTATTTTGGGAGCAGCGAGGACCATGTCATCTTGCAACTGTATCTCCTTGTGTGATCGAAATGTAAACTGAGCTGAAATAGTCATTGCATTGGATGAGTATTTTTCTGTATTCGTATATATATCTAAGGCTTAAGGCAAAAGGTAAACGGGTAAATCAACTTCAGGATTTAAAATGTACATGTATTTACATTCTCTGTAAACCTTAAAAAAGTTTAAAATGGCATCTGGTACTTTTTGTTTTACAAGTCTCAATATTATTGCGATACATGTGGGGGACAATTGTGGTCTTGGCTCTTCTTATATTACAGAATTTGTCAAACTTTAAATGCAACAAACCAAAGTTTTTCAAAAGTGGCCATTCATAAAAGAAATATGACTCATTTCACACTAGAGTTGAACATGCAAGCAAGATAGAGGGCCAACTGGCCCTAAATCACTCATCTGACCTTTGCATAGATATGACCCCAGGGTAACCATTTGAACAAACTTGGTAGAGGACCGTAAACTTACAGTAAATGCAAAATTGAACCTCTGGCTCTTGTAGTTTTAGAGAAGAAGGTTTTGTTAGTGTTTCCATATATATATATATAATATATATCTATCTAAAACATGTGACTCCTGGTGCAGGGCCAAGTTTTTCCCTGTATAAGTCTATGTAAAACTGTGACCCCAGGGTAGGGCCAGATTCAACACCAGGGTCGCCATTTGAACAGACTTGGAGGAGGAACATAAGCTTATGGTTAAAGCAAAATATTAAACTTCTGGCTCTTGTAGTTACAGCGAAGAATGTTGTTTGCCGATTTTCCCTCTATAAGTCCACGTAAAACAGTGACCACCGCAGCGTGGCCAATTTTGACCCCATTTGAACAAACTGGGTAGAGGACCATAAGCTAATGCTACATACACTATGTGAGAGCAAAAAAAGCAGTTTTAAAATTGTAACCGGAGCACGACAACGATATGTGCAACCAAGTTTCATCCAGTGGTTGAGGAGAACTAGTCCAACTCCACCAAAAATCATTTAATCGGAACATGACAAAGAAACGCGCAACTAGGCTTGGTACTGATCATCCCTGCCAAGTTTCACTGAAATCCAGCCAGTGGTTCAGGCGAACTAGTCCTGACAAATATTTTGTATAAGGGGCCATAACTCTCCCAAATACCATTCAACCAGAGATAAGGCATCAATATGCACAACTAGGCTTGATACTGATCATCCCTACACAATTTGTTGAACCAGGGGTTCAGGAAAACAAACATCCTACCGTTTCAGTGAAGAAGAGACTGGACAAAGTTTGTGTATTAAAACCTTTAAACAGCCACAACTCCGCCAAAATACTCAACTGGAACACAGCTACGATATGAGCAACTAGGCTTGGTACTGATCATCTCTGCCAAATTTCATTGAAATCCAGCCAGGGGTTCAGGACAAAGTTTGTGACAGACAGACAGACAGAGACAGCACACTCTGTGCGGAGACATAATAAACTGGAGTTTGTGCTAAATATTGAGCTGGATTGAAACAACTCATAGGGCTATAAATTGATAAGTTTAAACTAAGCTGAAATATTTACTCCAGCCATATAAGCTTACCTGCATATGGAGATCTATCCAGCAGCATGGCAGATATGTACACATTGGAAGAGTCATAGTCCACCTTGATAGCCTGCACTCGGGTAGGTGACACCCCCATCGCGGCCACAAGCTTGCTATGGGCATCCGTTTTCAGCTCACCAAGAATACCCATCTTGAACTGACCTAAAGAATAAAGTGTGTTTTATATGATCTGTTATAATCAATGTAATATCAGAATGTAGCAGTAATAATATATAGAACATGTAGCCTATGCAGTGAAAACAAAAATGATGTGGCTATCGATTTTCAGTCAGTGTATTATTATAGTTGATAAAAAAAATTAGTCAAAACAAGAGAGCCAAAATGACCCGCCAGTATGATCCTGAATATCATTCACCTGATGGTCTTTACAAAGATTAAAAATTGTCAAACAAGCTTATAATTTCATAATAGAGTTGATTGCAAATTTCCGCGCCTGCCTTAAAGTATTCAGGCCCAGTAAGTGTATACATGGTTATAGGGTGGGGATCTCAACCGCTTCCAAATTAAGACCAAGGGGCTATGTCTCCATGGGTGGAGATGGACCCCGGGCCAAAACTGGTTGGATGGTTGTATCCTTCTGTTCATGCCCATTAAGTGTATATATGGCATTACGGTGGGGATCTCAACAGTTTCCAAGTTATGACCCAAGGGTCATGTCACCAGTGATGGGAATACACATCAGGGATGATGCCGATTGGATGGGTGTATCTGTCTGTTCATGCTCAGTAAGCCTATAACTGTGGTTTTAGAGAAGAACATTTTTTAAGGTTTTTCCCTATATAAGTCTATGTGGCCTCTAGGGTGGAGCCAAATTTGAACCCATGGTCTCGAGGACCATAAGCTTATGGTACATCCAAAATATTTGACCTCTAGCTCAAGTAGTTTTAGAGAAGAAGTGTTTTTTTTTAATTTTCATATATAACTCTAATTTAAATCTATGACCACTAGGGCGGGGCCAGATTTTACACCAGGGTCAGCATTTGAACAAAATTGGAAAAGGACCATAATCCTATGCTGATGTAACATGCAATATATATGGGAGCTCTACAGTGTATTAGCCAGCCAACCGTGCAGCCGTCTTTAGCACGGCCGTATTTGAAAAATCGCGGCCAATATTTGAGGGAGTGGGTGGGGTAAACTCAACAACACTTCCAAACTCTTACTTTCTCAATACTGTTATGTTTTGTATACATTTATAGAAGAAATATGACCTAAAATGTATTTTTTTTCGCCTTTATCTGTAAAAATAAATTACCCCAGAGACACCCACTTGTCGCGAATTGGCGCGTAACGCGTGTTAGCAACTTATTTTGCACACCCTGTTTGCATATTTGCACACCCAGTTCTTGAATTTCTGCCTAATACACTGGAGCTCTATGCTTTGTGGTTTTGCAGAAGAAGATTTTTATTAAGTTTTTCTCTGTATAAGTCTATGTTAAACATGCAAAACCTCCAAACACAAATTTTGGGCACAGCCATTGGGAACAGCCATGTTTGACCCCTGGGACTTCCTTTGAACAAACTTGATAGTCTAGGCATTGGCAATCATTAATAAAGAAAAACTGTCAAAATCTGTTCAGCAGTTCATTAGAAGAAGATTTTTTAAGGTTTCAACCTTTTATGGTAATGGCAGCCATCTTGGATGTTGCATTGACAAATTTTCAAATTTGAAAAACATCAGCCAAAATGTCATATTCTGGTTTTACTTGTGGTCAAATGTACGAATTATGAAGAATGTAGGACTAGAGGTAAATGACAAAAAATATATGAAGGGAAGTTTAACCATCCTAGTGCAAACCTGACCCAGACCTGCTTACACACAGGACTATGATACAAGGATGACAACGTTACTGCCAACATCAGAAGCTTCACACACATACTGTATCTCACACATACTGCATCACATACAAACTGCATCTCAACACATACTGCATCTCAACACATACTGCATCTCAACACATACTGCATCTCACACATACTGCATCTCACACATACTGCATCACACACATACTGCATCACACACATACTGCATCACACACATACTGCATCACAACACATACTGCATCACAACACATACTGCATCTCGCACATACTGCATCTCACACATACTGCATCACACACATACTGCATCACACACATACTGCATCTCACACATACTGCATCACACACATACTGCATCACACACATACTGCATCACAACATATACTGCATCACACACATACTGCATCACACATGTACTGCACATACTGCATCTCACACATACCGCATCACACACATACTGCATCTCAAAACATACTTCATCTCAACACATACTGCATCACACACATACTGTATCATCCACGTACTGCATCACACACGTACTACATCACACACATATGGTGCTAAAAGTGGAAAATGACAAACATTGACAGCAATACTAATGATCATGATTACAGTATACCTATAGTATACCTACCCTGAAACATGACTTGGAACTGCAGTTTTGAGGATTCTGAATAACACGACATGACGTCAAACACAGACAGGTCTGGCCGCTCCTCGTCAAAATCCAGAAACGTGTATGTTTTACGAATATCAAGCTGCAAACCAATATGAGAAACTGTTTACACATAACTGTTGTATGTAAACACAGCTGCAAACCAATATGAGAAACTGTTTACACATAACTAGCTGTTGTATGTAAACACAGCTGCAAACCAATATGAGAAACTGTTTACACATAACTGTTGTATGTAACTGTTGTATGTAAACACAGCTGGGAAAAACAACAACGGAAAAAGTTATGGAATCATGAACATTGCATCAATTCAGATGCAGAGGTCTCATACCAAAAACAAATTGCTAGTATACTGCAAACAATTAAGCTACTTATAAGTTGTTGTGTTATACTAATGCAACATGGCATTTCATAATGTATAAATACAATATAATATTTTACAAATACACACACAAATACAAGATAATCTTTAACGAACATATTGCAAACAAAATAACTGTCATACAGAAGCAACCACAACTATTTTCTATATATGTATGAAAATTAAAGGGAATGTAGCGACATATTCAAGTATTTCAGAACTCTCAATTTCAGAACTCTCAATTGGCTAAGGGTGAAAGAATTATCAAAATCGGATGATAAACAAAGAAGATATGATCATTTGAAGTTTCTGTTGAAACGGATATGGAAGCGGCCATTTTGAGAGCTATGACATCACGGTTCTAAATGACCATATATGGAATATTTATAAATATGAAATTTACTGATTCATAGGGAAAAAATGACAACAACTGTATGAAAAATATGTAATACTTAATGGCAGTAATGCTTTATATGACCAGTAAAAAAAATCATTCATTTGCAGTGATTTTCTTCGTTTTACATGATATTTATCAATATTCCATATATGGTTATATGGAACTATGACGTCTATGGAACTATGATGTCATAGTTCTGAAAATGGTGGCTCCCATATTCGTTTTAGAACAACCTTTAAATGGTCATATCTTTTTTGTTTATCATCCGATTTTGATAATTCTTTCACCTTTTTCCAAGTTTTTCAGAACAATAGCAGAGCTTGTTTGGCTGTGTCGCTACATTCCCTTTAAACAGGTATCCAAAACTAGAAGGGTTTTCCACGGAAAACTTGTTGCCTATATGTGCTTATTTCAGCTTGGTTAGGTTGCAGGTTAAAGTTTTATGAAATGGGGCATAACTCTACCAAAATGAAATTCAGAATTATTGGACATGTGTAACAACATTCCTTGGGTTTAGACGAAGAAGTGTGTGAAGTTTCATGAACATCAAATAATTTTCAAGTTATGGCTAAGGTTAGGTTGCAGGTTAAAGTCGGACAGACCAACAATGGACAAAGTGATCCCTAAGATAATGCTATAGGAAGCTCATGGCCAAATTTGGTTGTGCTAGGATAAGAAATGTAAGAGATATAAACTCGTAAACACTGCTTACATGCAAAATTTGATGTGAAATGGGACACATTTTAAGGGCTATCATAATTCGGGATCCATGGGAGCCCATGGGTTACAGGAACCAGAATTACTTATGCAGCCCTCAAGATAATGCTATAAGGAAGCCCATGTCCAAATCTGGTTGTGCTAGGATAAGAAATGTAAGAGGCTTAGACTTGTAAACACAGCTTACACGCAAACCTTGATGTGGGACGCCAACGCCGGGGTAATTTCATAAGCTCTCTTATTCTTCGAATAGTCGAGCTAAAAATGAGTATTTACAGGGTTAGACACTAACTTTTTATGACTACTAGCCTACAGGGCTAGTTCCTTCTTCTTTTTACTAGCCCTTCTTAAATCCAACTAGTCCTCCTTTTTGCGGCAAAATAAAAAGATACCAAAACTATCATGCCTTGGTAGCTCCATGGATAAGGCCTCGGCTTTGGAGCTATAGACAGACATCTGACCAGCGTGGGTTCGCTCCCTGGTGAAGGCATGTCTGAGGGGAAACTTCATAATCCATCTCATCTATAGCTAAGGTTGCATTTCCCATATGACTGTACTGCTTGTAAATATTGCAAGACAACAGCTTTGTGACTAGGTCGTAGTCAATCAATTTATAGGCCACGGCCATCATACCCTTCTTTGCAGCGGCCTGTATAAGGCCCTTTACCCACCCAAATATCTTTTAAAGTCATGCAGACTTACCTTGGACATTTTATTCGCCGTTTATGGATTTTTTCCCCCAATTAACGGCAAAAGGCCCCTTCCCCAAAACTGGTAAAAAGGCTCTGTAGGCACTTCCACAATGGCTAAAATACACGGATGTGTTTATTTGTATCATGTTGTTTTTTGCTGATGACGCTTTTCCTATGCTGTTTTTCGTTTGTTTCGATGGAGACAGTTCCGTATTTAATTATCGCCACATTTTTGTTTACAGTGTGAAGGTCACACTCATATCAATAAAATGCTTAGAAATTAATATAGTAATAGAAATGCTAGCATCTCTATGAAAACGATGTGGGGACATGTATAAAACGCAGGTTATTTTTCAGCATTTTTGCGCCATCAAAGAATAAATGGCCAATCAGTATTCAGTAATCTGACACACCTACACATTCGCAGGTGCTTATCTTGGTCTGTATTGTACCCTACATTACATAATGATACTGAAGAGTTTGAATAACCAAAAATTTAAAAGATTTGGCAAAGATGTACCACTCAAGATACATCTATAAGCAAAGTTTGAAAGGTCTAGTGCATACAGTTTGTGAAAAAATGACCTAAACGTAAAAGTTGAAGGTAAAAACTATAAGATTATCTTCTTTTTGCATGAAAGGTCAAGGTCACATCCACCTTTGCTTTGTCACGTTGCGATGTACAACCCAAGATACAACTATAAGCAAAGTTTGAAAGGTGTAGTGCATATAGTTTGCGAGAAATTGACCTCAACGCAAAAGTTGAAGGTAACAATTATAAGGTTATCTGCCCCTTGCTTGGAGGGTCAAGGTCACAAGACATTTGCTTTGTCACGTTGCAATGTACCACTCAAGATACAACTATAAGCAACGTTTGAAAGGTCTAGTGCATACAGTTTGTGAAAAAGTGACCTAAACGCAAAACTTTAATGTTGACGCCTTCGCCGCCGCCGAAATAGCAACATCTATGTCTCTTTTTTTCTTCGAAAAGGCGAGACAAAAACCTTAATTTCGGCTTAAAAAGTTTGCATATTGTAAAATTAAAACATTTAATAGGTAATTTTAAATGGTTTATCGCATTTTGTCCAGTTAAAATGTTTTTAAACATGTTTTATTGTTGAAATATGTAATATCCTGCTAACATAAGCTTTCCCATCGCTTAATGAAATTAAGACAGGACCACAAGCAAACAATAGTAAAATTTCTAAATATATACACACCTAAGAATATGTCAATAATATTCTTATTGTTTTGGTGATTACTGATCAGAGATGCAGTTGAAACTACAAAATAATGATGTTTAACTTGTCTGCTCTGACTGCATGAACACATTTTAAACCTTTCAAGTCGATATGTTTACATACAACATTAAAGTTTATGCATATAAGATGCAAGTTTCCACATATAAGATGTAAGTTTACACATATAGTGTAAGTTTACGCAATGCCATATAAGATGTAAGTTACCATATATAATATAAGTTGACACATATAAGATATAAGTTTACACATATAAGATGTATGTTTCCATATATAATGTAAGTTAACACATGCATATAAGATATAGGTTTACACATGTAAGATGTAAGTTTACACATATAAGATGTATGTTTCCATATATAATGTAAGTTAACACATGCATATAAGATATAAGTTTACACATATAAGATATAAGTTTACACATATAAGATGTATGTTTCCAAATATAATGTAAGTTAACACATGCATATAAGATATAAGTTTACACATGTAAGATGTAAGTTTACACATATAAGATGTATGTTTCCATATATAATGTAAGTTAACACATATAAGATGTAAGTTTCCAGATACTGTGAAATCATTTTATTTCGTCGGGATTAAATTTCGCGATTCTTTCCAAAAAGACATTTTCGAGGGGACGTAATTTCGCGCATTTCTGATTTTGGAAAAAAGAAATCTGTAAAAAAAGGACTATGTTGAAACGCATTATCATTAAATTGGACCCAGATTTGTAAGTGCAAAAAACATCCCCAGGCTACAGATTGGCAGAGCTGTCTGGCGATTACGTCAGACCTGTTCTAATAAACAATTAACCCAGGTCAGCTAGCTAACACTGAAAACACCTACTCGGCGGGTGATGTGGTTTGATCTCCCGTTGTTTGTTCTTAATTTTTACCCTGTCTGACGCCATTGTTCATTTGGGAAGGAAATGGCGGACATGCGTCGATGTGTGTCAAATCTCTGATTTAATTGGCTAACAGCTATAATTAGCTCATGAATATTTATGAGTGACAATGCGTCAATTAAGGGGTGTTAAAACAGGTAATTGAAACATGTTAAGTTGTTTTGATTGCATGATAATAGTACTAATTGATATTAAAACGTAGAGTGCTTGCATATGTGTGTCGTACTGTATTGTGTTTTAAATGTTGCTATGTTGGCGTGTGCTTTGTTTGTTGCTAGTATTTGTGTTTTGTTGATTAAATATATAAAAATCTGTACGTGTTATTGAAAATACCAGGGAGTACGTATACTTACTCCCTGAAAATACCAACACGTATTTCACTTTGCAAAGTAAATTGCCGACCACTAAAGGTCAGTACCCTGTATATTATGACAACAATAACAAACTTAAATATCATTCGTGAATGGATTTATTAGTTTGCTTGCGTAAACACAGGTGTGTCAACACATCGGCATCGGCATAATACTGGCATATTGAAAAGATTAAAACAAACAAGCAAGTTTTTATTTTGTTTATTATATAAATTTATTTATATAATTATTCAATACGTACATAATGATAAACCTTTTATCTGCAACAAACAACCTGGTTCAATAAGTATTAAACGTATGTTAATATGCCAAACTCATTGATAAAACTGCAATACATAACCGATCGGGAACAACATTTTAATATATATATATAGTAGATATAAAAATCGAACAGGAAAAGCCTGTTTCGTACACATACTACTTAATTCAAACTCTGGACATTTATAATCGTGGGGATTTGATTTCGTGGTTTGGGTCAACCATGAAATACGCAAAATTAAATCCACCCACGAAATATTATGATTTCACAGTATACCGGTAACATAAGTTTCCATATATAATGTAAGTTTCCATATATAATGTAAGTTTCCATATACAAGTATGATGTAAGTTTCCATATATAATGTGACTTATACATACAGCATCAATGCTAATCACCACCATTATGGGAATGTCTTTGGCCACGTCAGCTGCGTCATCTGGATATTCTTTTATACCATCCTGAAACAAACATTAACAGCAGGTAGTTGATATTCTTGTATACCATCCCGAAACAAACATTGACAGCAGGTAGATGATATTCTTGTATACCATCCTGAAACAAACATTGACAGCAGGTAGATGATATTCTTGTATACCATCCCAAAACAAACATTGACAGCAAGTAGATGATATTCTTGTATACCATACCGAAACAAACATTGACAGCAGGTAGATGATACAGACCAGATTTTTGGGCTTGTCAAACCTTCTCATTTTCCTTAACATTTGTGTGAAGATTCCTCAAATTCCATTAAATTATTTCAAAGTTATGGACAAAGCACGATTTTTGACATGTGACATTTGACCTTCAAGTATATCCTCGACCTTTGAAGTACAGACCTTAATCTTGCACACAAAACACATTCTCATTGTGATTAACATTTGTGTGAAGTTTCACTGATGAAATTCCCTTCTATACACGTGGAGTTACGGCTGAGACCATGATTTGGACTCTATTAAAGTAATAAGGTAGGTACACACTAATGAAGTAGATACACACTAATGAAGTAGATACACACTAATAATGTAGGTACATTAGTAGATGCACACTAATGAAGTAGATACACACACTAATGAAGTAGATACACACTAATAAAGTAGATAAACACTAATGAAGTAGAGATACACTAATTAAGTAGATACACACTAATGAAGTAGATACACACGAATGAAGTAGATACACACTAATGAAGTAGCTACACACTAATAATGTAGATACATTAGTAGATGCACACTAATGAAGTAAATACACACTAATAAAGTAGAAACACACTAATAAAGTAGAAACACACTAATGAAGTAGATACACACTAATGAAGTAGATACACACTAATGAAGTAAATACACACTAATAAAGTAGATACACACTAATAAAGTAGAAACACACTAATAAAGTAGATGCACACTAATGAAGTAAATACACACTAATGAAGTAGATGCACACTAATGAAGTAAATACACACTAATGAAGTAGATACACACTAATAAAGTAGAAACACACTAATAAAGTAGATAGACACTAATGAAGTAGATGCACACTAATGAAGTAAATACACACTAATAAAGTAGAAACACACTAATAAAGTAGATACACACTAATGAAGTAAATACACACTAATAAAGTAGATACACACTAATAAAGTAGATACACACTAATAAAGTAGAAACACACTAATGAAGTAATTACACACTAATGAAGTAAATGCACACTAATGAAGTAGATACACACTAATGAAGTATATCCTCACTAATGATGTAGATACACACTAATGAAGTAGATGCACACTAATGATGTAGATACACACTAATGAAATAAATGCACACTAATAAAGTAGATAAAAACTAATGAAGCAGATACACACTAATGAAGTAGATGCACACTAATAAAGTAGATACATAAGAATATACACACTAATGAAGTAGATACACACTAATGAAGTAGATATACACTAATGAAGTAGACACACACTAATGAAGTAGACACACACGTATGATGTAGATACACACTAATGAAGTAGATGCACACTTATAAAGTAGATACATAATAATATACACACTAATGAAGTAGATACACACTAATGAAATAAATGCACACTAATAAAGTAGATAAAAACTAATGAAGTAGATACACACTAATGAAGTAGATGCACACTAATGATGTAGATACACACTAATGAAATAAATGCACACTAATAAAGTAGATAAAAACTAATGAAGTAGATACACACTAATGAAGTAGATGCACACTAATGATGTAGATACACACTAATAAAGTAGATACATAAGAATATACACACTAATGAAGTAGATGCATACTAACGAAGTAGATGGACACTAATGAAGTAGATACACACTAATGAAGCAGATACACACTAATGATGTAGATACACACTAATGAAGTAGATGCACACTAATAAAGTAGATACATAATAATATACACACTAATGAAGTAGATGCATACTAACGAAGTAGATGAACACTAATGAAGTAGATACACACTAATGAAGCAGATTCACACTAATGAAGCAGATACACACTAATGATGTAGATACACACTAATGAAGTGGATACACACTAGTGAAGTAGATACACATTAATTAAAGATACACACTAATGAAGTAGAGGCACACTAATGAAGTAGAGGCACACTAATGAAGTAGAGGCACACTAATGAAGTGGATACACACTAATGAAGTAGATGCACACTAATGAAGTAGATACACACTAATGAAGTAGATGCACAATAATGAAGTAGATGCACACTAATGAAGTAGATGCACACTAATGAAGTAGATACACACTAATGAAGTAGATACACACTAATGAAGTAGATGCACACTAATAAAGTAATGAAGTATATGCATGCTAATAAAGTAGATAAACACTAATGAAGTAGACACACTAATGAAGCACATACACACTAATAGAGTAGATGCACACTAATGAAGTAGATACACATTAATAAAGTAGATACATAGGAATATACACACTAATGAAGTAATTTACACATTAATAAAGTAGATGCATAATAATATACACACTAATGAAGTATATGCACACTAATAAATTAGATAAACACTAATGAAGTAGAAAACTACTAATGAAGTAGAAACACACTAATGAAGTAGATACACACTACTAAAGTAAATGAATACGTAAACTTACATCTAGAAAGTAGTAATCAATTGCAGCTATTGCTTCTCGAAAATCTTGTAAGTAGTTTGTTTTTCTTGCAGTATAGACATTACAGAGTAATCCTCTGATGGTTCTCTGAAAATATGGTTGACAACTGAAATCTTCATTCTCATTTATTTTACACAAAGAATGAAAGGTTTAATGACAATATGAAATAGTTCAAATAAGCATTAATCTTCTTGATACTGTGAATTTTTATTTTTTCGCATACCTAGGATCAGGGACAGTAGATGAACGGGGATGGGCAATGCGCTATATACCAGTCAAAAATATCGATTATAGGTATTTTGGCTAATCTACGCAAACAGGATCGATAATTGCCGATAATTAACGTGTACGGTCAGTCTTCAAATGAAAAATTAAAAGCAAAAAACACAGTATTTCATAAATTTTAATCTTCTAATACAATCACATTTTCTTAAATTACTCAAATTTTACACCAATAATTATGATAATGATGCAATTTAGATGTAAATTGTTACCAAGTGAAGGACGTCCAGCCATATTTTCAACAAAAACTGTCATTACCCACCCAAATGAACAACATTCACACGCCCGAAATGTCTAAAATAAGTGTTCAATCTCAAAATAGAAAAACACGATCGCTGAGTTGGAAACTCGCTACCAAACAATATCATAACAAGTCTGATCGCTTATTCTCAGTTTTCAAAATGGCGGTCTTTGTGTATACCGATCGATAATTTGCTGATGAAATATCTCCGTGATGTTGTATTACAAAGTAAATCAAACAAGACACAAACCAAGACAAACACTTTACTTATCAATCTGCAAATCTACTATATTATACATTACTATACAGTAAAACATATATATGTAGATGTCTATATTATACTATACTTCATAATAAAGTACTAAGGGCATAAAAAAGTAAATGCATTAACTACACTACATTACACTAAACTAAACGACTATACATGTAGATGTGTACACTACACTACACTAAATGACTATACATGTAGATGCATACACTACACTACACTACACTAAATAACTATACATGTAGATGCGTACACTACACTACACTAAATAACTATACATGTAGATGTGTACACTACACTACACTAAATAACTATACATGTAGATTTGTACACTACACTACACTACACTACACTACACTACACTAAATGACTAAACATGCAGATGTGTACACTACACTACACTACACTACACTACACTACACTACACTACACTACACTACACTACACTACACTACACTACACTACACTACACTACACTACACTACACTATACTACACCAAATGACTCTACATGTAGATGCGTACACTATACTACACTCTACTAAATGACTATACATGTAAATGAGTCTCTGTGGCCGAATAGTTAACGACGTTGCATTATAAACCTCGGCCTCTCACCACTGCGGGTTCGAAACATACGGGGAGTTTGATTTGTAAGTGAGGAAGTGTCGATTCTTACGGATGGCGGGAGGTGTACAGTACTGGTTCTACACAGGAAAAGTGAGTGGTCTGTCTCCACCACAAAAAATAGACCGTCATATATAACCTTGCATGTGTTAAAAATGACGTAAAACAGCATACACAATGTAAATGCCTACACTACCCTACCCTACACTACACTACACTACACTAAATGACTATACATGTAGATGCCTACACTACACTACACTAAATGACTATACATGTAGATGAGTACACTACACTACACTAAATGACTATACATGTAGATGCCTACACTACACTAAATGACTATACATGTAGATGAGTACACTACACTACACTAAATGACTATACATGTAGATGCCTACACTACACTAAATGACTATACATGTAGATGCCTACACTACACTAAATGACTGTACATAAAGATGCATACAACCACACTACACTACACTAAATAACTATACATGTAGATGCCTACACTACACTACACTAAATGACTATACATGTAGATGAGTACACTACACTACACTAAATGACTATACATGTAGATGAGTACACTACACTACACTAAAACACTGTACATGTAGATGAGTACACTACACTATACTAAATGACTATACATGTAGATGAGTACACTACACTAAATGAATATACATGTAGATGCCTACACTACACTAAATGACTGCACATGTAGATGCATACACTACAATATACTAAATGACTATACATGTAGATGTGTACAATACATTACACTAAATGACTATACACTACACTAAATGACTATGCATGTAGATGCATACAATCACACACTATACTAAATGACTATATATGTAGATGCCTACACTACACTACATGACTATACATGTAGATGAGTACACTGTACTACACTACACTAAATAACTATACATGTAGATGCCTACACTACACTACACTAAATGACTATACACGTAGATGAGTACACTTCACTACACTAAATTACTATGCATGTAGATGCATACAATCACACACTATACTAAATGACTATATATGTAGATGCCTGCACTACACTACACTACACTAAATGACTATATATGTAGATGAGTACACTACACTACACTACACTAAATGACTATACATGTAGATGCCTAGACTACACTACACTACACTACACTACACTACACTACACTACACTAAATGACTATACATGTAGATGCCTACACTACACTACACTAAATGACTATACATGTAGATGCCTACACTACAGGGATATGATTACCGAAGGTGCTACCTTCGGAGAAACTTGTATTAGTAGTTAAATGTGTCAAATTAAATGCACTGCTATAATTTTTTCTGCCAATATTCATATCATGATAATCATATTAACACATGCATTTTAAAAACAAAATTATATTTATTTATAAATTACAAGACACATATATGTTTGAAAATTCCCTGTACAATAATGTTATTTATGATTTGTATTATGCAACACATTGATGAAATAAAATATTAAATTAAAAAAAAAAAAAATTGAGTTTTGACCAACCTGTCCTGAAAAGGAATAGTTAGAGTCGAGTATGAAGAATTGTTGAGGATTCTTGATATCCAGACTGTATGATCCACTTGAATTACGAACATTCAAACTGGACACCACGTCAAACATACTGCCGTTCAACAGCATCGCCGAACACAGACCAGTCAGCTGATTCTTCACATATCTTATACCTGTAAAATAAAAAAAGTGGGATCTTGACCTTTGAGGTAAAGACCCGATTCTCATGTGTGACACACCTACTCGTTGTGATTAACATTTGTGTTTAGTTTTATGAAACTGCCTTCAGTACCTCAAAGTTATGGCTAAGACATGATTGTTTCGGATTGACAATGAACATGTAATGAAACTAAAACAGACTTGAATTCAATAATCTGAGTTATAGACAAGTTTGTATAGATATAATGAGATGTGATCCTACCATAGTTGAAGTCAACTATCTGGGTTATAGACAAGTTTATACAGACATACTGAGATATGATCCTACCATAGTTGAAGTCAACAATCTGGGATATAGACAAGTTTGTATAGATATACTGAGATATGATCCTACCATAGTTGAAGTCAACAATCTGGGATATAGACAAGTTTATATAGACATACTTAGATATGATCCTACCATAGTTGAAGTCAACAATCTGGGTTATAGACAAGTTTGTATAGACATTTATAGGTTATTAGATTTGTATTGGGATATATGCACGAGTTCTTTTGCGTATTAATATTGCGCGACTTTAGGAGCGCAATATTTACGCGCAAAAGAACGAGTGCATATATCCCAATATAAATCTAATAACCTTTTTATTGCATAAGCATTTTTAAATTAGAGAGAATAAAATAGGTTGTAACATTTAATTTTCACCAAAAACATTTATTTGAAACAAACATAGTCATTTTTCACAATGAAATCAATATTGTTTACATCACGTGACATACTTTCTTTGACATGAACAGGAAAGTGCACCAATCACGAACGAGTATACATTATATAATTTGACTTTACTACACGTCAATATAGGCGAATATTGACGTTTTCTGTTACATTGAAAGTAAACGGAGCTTGTAAATGCGTATGCAATAAAATGAGATATGATCCTACCATAGTTGAAGTCAACAATCTGTATTACATATATGTTTGTATAATCATACCATAGTTGAAGTCAACAATGTGTGTTATAGACATGTTTGTATAATCATACCATAGTTGAAGTCAACAAAGTGTGTTATAGACATGTTTGTATAACATAATGAGATATGATCCTACCATAGTTGAAGTCAACAATGTGTGTTATAGACATGTTTGTATAATCATACCATAGTTGAAGTCATCAATCTGAGTGATGGCATCGTGGAAGTTATACAGCGGTGGCATTGAAGTGCTGGCTCTGGAATCTGTTCTCACCAACTTGTTGGTACCATCATACCATATCTATGAAGGCCAATCACAAAGTTACAATACATCAAGTTAAAAAGTGCAGTCAATAAAATATATATGTTCTAGTTTTTTATGTGATAAATTATAACAAGAGCTGTCGAAAGGACAACATGCTCGACTATTCGAAGTCGACTTTAACCAAGCCACCGTCACTTGTTGTTTTGCCCACCTGGTGCCAGTTAATTCACAAGGACAACTCTTATTTGTGATTAGGTTGTTAGTTGAATAGTGTCTTACATTATTTTCAACACATTTTAGGCTATATATGACAGTCAATTTTTCGTCGTAGAGGCAGACCATCCACTTTTTCTTGAGTAAAACCAGTTCGGAATACCTCCCACCATCCGTAAGAATCTTAATTGTGAAGGGTAGGTAGTGGTGAGGTGAAGAAACACAGAAGAAAACTGTTGTTGTTTTTCAGAGTGGTGTGATGGATGGGGTTTTGGATGTGGGAGATGTCATCAAACTGGAACAAATAAACAAGGGCCTGTATCGCTCTACTGGTTAAAGAGGTCATGACTGTTTGAGCAAAAAAATAAGTGAAATAAATAATGATTAACATAACTAATGAAACAAGTTTCAAAAAAAAATATCTGTCCCACTGGGATTTGAACCAATGAACCAAGGTTTGAACCATGATTCAAGTACTCTTGATGGTACTGAAGACATATTCCATTACTGAAACTGTACTGGTATATAATGAGCAGCTATTGAAGTATGCAGACTTGCCTAAAAACAGAAATTCTATGTTGAAAAGGAGCCATAATATAGCTAAAATGCAAAACAGAGTTATGGAACATGTGTCTATAAGTGCTCTTTGTGGTACTGAAACCATATTCCAAATTTCACTGACCACCTGTTATTTTTTTTTTTAACTTAAATGCCAAAGCAAATGCCGACGCCCAGGTGAGTACAATAGCTCTTTCTTTGCTTCGAATAGTCAAGCTAAAAATAAATATGTTGAACATTTTAAGAAAATCTGTAATAATGCGAGTGGACGCAGTAAATTGCAACATTTGTCATGATGTAATACCTTTTTTTACTCATTTGCTGATACCATTTAAAAGATAAGATATAACTGAGAACATTTTTCTTTTCAGGTACATATACTTGGTAATCTTCACAATAAATGCAACAACCCCTTAGAAGGGTAGTGATATATAACACAGCTGATTGTTAGCCCAACTCATCAAACAGTATATTTAGCAACAAAAAAGTGGTAAATGAAAATGACAAACTGTCCTTTCCAATTTTGAACAGATCAGTATGTATTTGTTAACAAGCTCTACTAAATTGCAAAAATAGTTTTCAGAAAGAAAAGAACTCCAAATGGTGATCAAATGTATGACAAATCAAAGTTAACAATGATTCTTTTCTAAAATACTTAAATAGTTCAAGTAACCGTACATCCACAAAATTTATATCATTTTCGCCATCGGCATAGATCTCTTCCCTGTAATGGAAGAACTTGGGCAGTTGTGGAAGTGGGCGTACTTCTTTCCGACCTACACACACCACACCCTCAGGGGTCTGAAATCAACAAGATAAAAGCAAAGCTTCATGATATCTATAAAGCTTATTTTATGAATAATTTGATAGCATTGCTTATTGTGGAGACTTGCAATACCGCCAGAATACACACACCAAAACCCATGATTCTTACATACGGAAATAGTCAAATGGCAGTTGTGTCAAGAAAGGTTATAGTAATGATTGAGCGAGTCATGAAAGAATATACAATTTGTAACGAAGTGTGTCAAGACTCTTTAATTGCTCCAATTTATTACAAGACCTTTTGGTTTCTAATATGGGCAGATTAGCCAAGCACTAAACAAAGCAGTCACTTCGACATTAAAAAAGACCACTGCAAATATATTTTACAATGTAAGACAGAAAATATTTATTAGAAGGTCTCTAAATTACTGTTTGACCATACCTCAAACACTGTGTTGTCTAAGATGTACGGTCTGAAGTCAATGTAGTCATAGTAATGTGTAAAATTTCTGTAGGTCCCACTGCCATCTAGCTGTACACCCTGGGCCACAGCCCTTACTGGTACTTGTGGGAAGTTAACTGGGTCTGTCCAGTTAGGAACTGTAAACAAAATATTGATGGTGTAAAGGTTAAATGTGTCATACAAAATAAAAGTTCAAGTGGGGAATATCAATATGTATGAATCTGGTTTCACAGGTAGAAGTTACTTATTCTAACACTTAGTTTGCCAAGATGGCAACTCCATAGCCAGGATCTATTTTATAACTGAGGTGAAAGAGCCTCACACTCCACATATACCTTGTGCTGGCCATGCATATCCACCATGGGTTACACTCTTACTACACACGGACTTACTTTGCTGGCCATGCATATCCACCATGGGTTACACTCTCGCTCCACAAAGACACTGTGCTGGCCATCCATATCCACCATGGGTTACACTCTCGCTCCACAGATTTACTGTCCTGGCAATGCATATCCACCATGGGTTACACTCTTGCTCCATACAGACTAACTGTGCCGGCCATCCATATCCACCATGGGTTACTCTCTCGCTCCACAAAGACTTACTGTGCTGGCCATCCATATCCACCATGGGTTACACTCTTACTCCTCTTAGATTTACTGTGCCGGCCATGCATATCCTCCACAGATTGCCTGATTACTGAGTAAATGGTTTTCTTTTCCATGTGGGCAAGATGATTCATACAAAACCTTACTTATAGTGGTAAAACCGTTTTAGAGGAATATGTTTAAACGTTTTCTTTGAAAAACATTTTTCCTAAACTATATTATATGATTCTTGGGGTGGGCTTATTTATAAAACTGGCCTCCAGATTGGCAAATGAGTTTCCGTGGAAAAGTGTAAATGTCAAGCTTTTTTTTAGAACTTTCCCTGCAAATAAACTCCAGGGTGGGCCATTTTTTACTCTAAATGCTTCTTTTGAACCATTTGATAGTTTGGTATCAAGGTAGTTTTGATATATTTCTGAAACAAAAGGGCCAAAATGGGCCAAAATGGGCCAAAATGGCCCTGAATCGCTCACCTGAGTGATCTTTGCAAAGTTGAAACAAGAGCCCAAGAGGGCCTGTGGCTCTTATATCAAGGGTTATCACAAAATGCTAACGTTAAAACATTGCAAAAAAACAACACACAAAAAAACACCCACAACAGAAACTCAGTAAGTCATATGTGCTTCAGTAAGGACAAAAAAACCCAAAAAAAACGGTGTTTCCGGTGGCCCGACCAACCTATTTTTAAGTGGCCGACCCTAAAACTTTTTATGAAAAAAAAACATTGAAAAAAAACAAGAGGCTAGAGGGCCTGTGGATGCTCTACTGGCTAATATGGCTCTTATAACATCAATGAAGCAAGTGACTATCATCTTAAAGAGGAAAAATATAGCATTTTTAACTAAATCAAGAGCCGTAACTCTGCCGTTGCTGGTCCGATCTGGCTGGTTTTCGAACTTGGCCAGTAGAGATAATAATAAAAAAAAAAATAAAAAAAATTAAAATAAAAAAAATAAAAAATAAAAAAATAAAAATCTGGTAAAGTTTGGTAAAGATCAGATGAAAAATGAAGGCCATATCGCCTTAACATGGCAAAATATAGCATTTTTAATGAAATCAAGCGCCATAACCCAGCTGTTACTGGCCCGATCTGGCTGGTTTTCAAACTTGTTCAAGCTTTTATTGACATTAACAATCTAGCTGGTAAAGTTTGGTAAAGATCGGATGAAAAATGAAGACCCCATCATCTTAACGAGGCCAAATATAGCATTTTTAACTAAATCAAGGGCCATAACTCTGCTGTTACTGGTCCGATCTGGCTGGTTTTCGAACCTATCCAAGCTATCATTGACACTAACAATTTGGTAAAGTTTGGTAAAGATCGGATAAACAAGAAATATCACTGTAAGTGATAAATGCCCCCGAAGTGTCCTTTGACCTCTAAGTATGACCTTGACCTTGGAGCCATGGACCTGGATTTGTGCACGACACCTCATTTGGTTGTGGTGAGCACTTGTGCCAAGTTATTTGAAAATCCGTCCAGGCATGCAAAAGTTATTGACAGGACACAATTTGACCTTTGGCCTCTAAATGTGACCTTGACCTTGGAGCCACAGACCTGGATTTTCTGCGCGACACATCGTCTTGTTTTGGTGAGCACTTGTGCCAAGTTATTTTAAAATCCGTCCATGAATGCCAGAGTTATTGACCGGACACAATTTGACTTTTGACCTCCAAGTGTGACCTTGACCTTGAAGACTGGGTTTTGTGCGCGACACATCGTCTAGTTATGGTGATCACTTGTGCCAAGTTATTTGAAAATCCCTGCAGGAGTTGTGACGTTACGGTCCGGACACGAAATAGCATACCTGTTTTTCACCTATGAACTGCAAGTGTGACCTTGACCTTTGAGGTACGGACCTGGGTTTTGCGCGCGACACATCATCTTGTTATGGTGATCACTTCTGCCAAGTAATTTAAAAATACCTGCAGGGGTTGCGACGTTACGGTCCGGACACGAAATTGCGTACCTGT
The DNA here is from genome assembly GCA_037043455.1 of Cyrtodaria siliqua. NCBI lineage: Eukaryota > Metazoa > Mollusca > Bivalvia > Adapedonta > Hiatellidae > Cyrtodaria > Cyrtodaria siliqua. The sequence continues at coordinate 79,221 of JAWPHD010006525.1, forward strand.
TTTTGACCTATAAACTTCAAGTGTAACCTTGACCTTTGATGTACAGATCTGGGTTTTGCGTGGGACACATCGTCTTGATATGGTGATCATTTTGCAAAGTTATTTAAAAATCCCTGCAGGGGTTGTGATGTTACAGTCCGGACACGATCTTGCGTACCTGTTTTTGACTTATGAACTTCAAGTGTGACCTTGACCTTTGAGGTACAGACCTGGGTTTTGCGCGCGACACATCGTCTTGTTAACGTGATCACTTGTGCCAAGTTATTTAAAAATCCCTGCAGGGGTTGCGAAGTTACGGTCCGGACACGAAATTGCGTACCTGTTTTTGACCTATGAACTGCAAGTGTGACCTTGACCTTTGAGGTACGGACGTGGCTTTTGCGGGGGACACATCGTCTTGTTATGGTGATCACTTGTGCCAAGTTTTTTAAAATCCCTGCAGGGTTGTGAAGTTACGGTCCGGACCTGAAATTGCGTACCTGTTTTTGACCTATGAACTTCAAGTTTGAGCTTGATCTTTGAGGTACGGACCTGGGTTTTGCGGGGGACACATCGTCTTGTTATGGTGATCACTTGTGCCAAGTTATTTAAAAATCCCTGCAGGAGTTGTGAAGTTACGGTCTGGACACGAAATTGCGTACCTGTTTTTGACTTATGAAGTTCAAGTGTGACCTTGACCTTTGAGGTACGGACCTAGGTTTTGCGGGGGACACATCGTCTTGTTATGGTGATCACTTGTGCCAAGTTATTTAAAAATCCCTGCAGGGGTTGTGAAGTTACGGTCCGGACACGAAATTGCGTACCTGTTTTTGACCTATGAACTTCAAGTGTGAGCTTGACCTTTAAGGTACGGACCTGGGTTTTGCGGGGGACACATCGTCTTGTTATGGTGATCACTTGTGCCAAGTTTTTTAAAAATCCCTGCAGGGGTTGTGAAGTTACGGTCCGGACACGAAATTGCGTACCTGTTTTTGACTTATGAACTTCAAGTGTGACCTTGACCTTTGAGGTACAGACCTGGGTTGCAGGGGACACATAGTCTTGTTATGGTGATCACTTGTGCCAAGTTATTTAAAAATCCCTGCAGGGGTTGTGAAGTTACGGTCCGGACACGAAATTGCGTACCTGTTTTTGACCTATGAACTTCAAGTGTGACCTTGACCTTTGAGGTACGGACCTGGGTTTTGCGGGGGACACATCGTCTTGTTATGGTAATCACTTGTGCCAAGTTATTTAAAAATCCCTGCAGGGGTTGTGAAGTTACGGTCCGGACACAAACTTCGGAATGACGGACAGAATCCGGACAGACGGACGGACGGACGGACGGACGGACGGACGGACGGACGGACGGTGCGATTATATAAATGAATGCCCTATTGCCTTAACGAGGCAAAATATAGCATTTTTAACTATTTTCAATAAAGGGCCATAACTCCGTTGTAACCGAGGCAATTGGGCTGGTTTTCAAACTTGACCGAGATATTATGCCCGTAAACATTATTTCTAAGTTTCATAGGGATTGGATAATAAGTGTTCGAATAAAAGGGCGGATATCGAAAAATTGTCAATTTTCAATAATTAAAGGGCCATAACTCCGCTGTTACTGGTCCGATTTGGCTGGTTTTCGAACTTGTCCGAGCTTTCATTGACATTAACAATCTGGTAAAGTTTGGTAAAGTTTGGTAAAGATTGGAAGGAAAATAAATGGCCCTATCTTCTTAACGAGGCAAATTATAGCATTTTTAACTAAATTAAGGGCAATAACTCCGCTGTTACCAGGGGTGTGATTGGCCTTTGAACAAAAGGGAGGAAAATTTGAGCGAGGGGTTAAGGGGACTGCAAGTCCCCTTACGGGGTCAAGGGGCAGCGCCCTTGTAGGGGTTCAGGGGGCTTACACTTAACGGTACGTCATTATTTACGATTTCTAACCACTCCCACTTAAACTTATTTTTACAATCACTATCTATTTTTTTGATCTCTCGTGTGTCCGCCGATCTTTCCAAGATTTTGGCCATGTTTTCCGCGTAACCATCTCTCAAAACAAAACAAACAAATTCACAGCGGACATTTTTTTCTTTTTTCTTTTTTTTATCTCAGCTTCACATTACAAGAGGCGCTTTGATTGGACCAGATAAACAACAAAGACCAATGAAAACTCGCGACAGAAAACTATTGAGAAATTGCCAGGATGTAAAACGTGTAGATCTCGGGATCTCGGATTTTACAGGATATTACGGGGCAAACGTGTAAAAGTCGGATTTTTTCGGCCAAAAATACGGCCCTCACCCCCCCCTGAAAAAAAAACTCCTCGGATCTGGACGAATTGGAAAAGTGACCCCTCGGACCATCGGAACCGCGGAAATCAGCGATTCCGAGGAAGAATCACACCCCTGTGTTACTGGTCCGATCAGCCGTAAAAAAGAGGCTGTAAAAACTACCTAATTTGAGATGTTGGCTGAAAAAATAGTAAATGGCGGCGTTCTAGCGCGACAACATAAATCGATAGACTAGAGCGTTTATCAACCTGTTTCTCCTCCCCTTATACTTACTCCCTGGATTTATGCAGTCAATATCGTTGAAAGCCGAATGGTGATTGAGGAGAACAGTTACTAGTCTGGACAAAAACTCAGAACCGATACTGCTTGAATGGTTGTATCCGAATGTTCATGTTCCGTAAATGTACAAATAAAACATGTAAAACATGTGAACCCTGGGGTGGGGTCAAATTTTACCCCATGGTCTCAACCGGAACATGACAATGATATATCAACTAGGCTTGGTAATGATCATTCCTGCCAAGTTTCATTGAAATCCAGCCAGAGGTTCGGGAAAACTAATCCAGATAAAGTTTGTGCATAAGGGGCCGATACTGTCAAAAATCATTAAACCGAAACATGTTCCGTAAATGTACAAATAAAACATGTAAAACATGTGAACCCTGGAGTGGGGTCAAATTTTACCCCATGGTCTCAAAATATTAGATCTTTAGCTGCCGAGTTTCTGAGAAGAGGATTTTTTAAAGATTTTCCTTTATAACTCGAAGTAAAATTTTGACCCAAGGGTCACCATTTGAACAACCTTGGTAGAGGAAAATAAGCTTATGTTGTGAAATATACGAGAGCTATATATTGTGGCTTCAGAGAAGACACTTTTTAAAGTTTTTCCCTATGTAAGTCTATGTAAAACATGTGAACCCACATGTGCGGGGCCAAATTTGACTCCAGGGTCACTATTTGAACAAAACTGGTAGTGGACCATAAGCTTATAGTAAATGCAAAATTAAAACGTTTCAGATAAAAAAGATTTTTTAAGTGTTTTCCTATATAAGTTTGTAAAACATGTGAAACTTGGGCGGGGGTCAAATTTGACCATAGTTTCACAATCTGAACAAACTTGGTAGAGGACCATAAGCATATGGTAAAAGAAAAATATTAAACCTTTATCTCTTGCAGTTTCAGAGAAGATTTTTTAATTGAATTGAATTGAATGTTGTTTAACGGCTCATCAACACAGTATAGGTTATTTAGAGCCGCCCCAGAGAGAGGGGAAGGATACATAGGAATCCGGGAACCTGCCCTACTCTTATTATCGAATAGATTCCTATGGTTCTTTAACGTGCTCGGAGGATAGACCGATACACGGGACCGCCCGGTTTACGTCCCCATCCGACGGACGAGGCTAAGGTAAAGTGTCTTGCCCAAGAACACACCGACGGAACTCAGTGGCACCAGGGAGGATTGAACCCTGGGCCTCCGGTTACAAATCCGCCGCGCTACCGACTGCGCCACGCCAAGTTTTTCGCTATATAAGCCTATGTAAAACATGTTACCCTTGGGGAGGGACTAAATTTGAACCCAAGCTCACCATTTGAACAAAACTGGTAGAAAACCATAAGCTTATAGTAAATGCAAAATAGTAAATCTCTGGCTCTTGTAGTCTCAGAGATGAAGAGTTTATCCCCATATAAGTCTATGTAGAACTGTGACCCCTGGGTGGGGATCATTTTGACACCGGGATCACCATTTAAACAAACTTGGTAGAGGACCATAGGCTTTATGATGCTACATTCAATATATGAGAGCTCTGTGCCTTGTAGTTTCAAAGTCTATGAAAAACATGCAAACTTTCTATATACAAACTCTGCACCCATGGGGCATGGACATTTTTCAGCCAGGGGACTTCATTTAAACAAACTTGATAGTACAGGTGTCAGCCATTAATGTAGAAAAACTGTCGAAATCTGTTCAGTGGTTCTTGAGAAAAAGATTTTTTAATGTTTCAACCTTTTACGTAATGGCAGCCATTTTGGATGTCGCGTTGACCTAGTTTTAACAAATTTGAAAAACACTGACCTTGGGATCATCCATGCGAAGTTTGGTCAAAACTGACCAAGCAGTAACTGATGATATGTTGTTCAAAGCAATTGTTGAGGACGGACAGATGGACGACGAAAAGCGATCATAATAGTTCACTCGAGCCTTCGGCTCAAGTCAGCTAAAAAGCTATCTCAATCTGTCCATTCATTGGTTCTTGAGAAGACTTTTTCAGGTTTCAATATTTTGCCAATGGAATTCTCAACATGTAGTACATACCTGTAAAATAATAATCAAGTGTGAAGTTGGACTTAAGCCCCGCCCAGTAAAGGCAACTCTGCCAGTGATCAACTGTGATACCACGTACTACTGCCCTGCCCTTGTAATGCTGAAACAGTAATACAAATGCTGTTCATACAAAAATGTTTATCAAACCTCTATGAAGGTGTTTAGGTCATATTACAATGTATATATGCCAATTAAACATATAGGATTTATCATGGGTTCTTAAAATACCTGTGACTGAATATGCGTAAAACGAATTTTGAGTTGGTAACTCTTAATTCGAATGCTCCAGTTTTGGGGTTTGGCCTGCTGGTTAAAGCCATTTATATTGTGTCTATAGAGATTGGATTCTGAAAATATGTAAGTTATATAATTATACACCTTGTGTCAGTAGGTTTAGAAACGGTGTACATATGTTGTAAAATTAGGCTGTTGTTGGCGGGATAGCTACTTTAAGTTTACGTGACTATTGTCAGAAATGAAAGTTTGTTGCAGAAATTTACGCTCTGTCCTCAGACTGAGGATCTTGTAGATTTATAAACAGAGCTAGCTCATAGCTGCATAGAACTCTAAGAATCTTAGACATTAGACCTCTGATCAGACCATCATAATTATGGGTTTTATTAGGGCATGGGGGTGTAGGAACGTTTCAATTATTGGGGTTGGGGGAGAGGGGCCAAACAAGTACAAAAAAACAAAAACTAATCTTATTTTCTTCTAATTATTGCGGGGCCAGAGTATACACTCTGAACATTGGGCAGACCGCCTCCAGAGTTATTGCACTTGTTAACCAAATATTGTACCAGTATAAAAGGGGCCATTATTTTGTTAAAATAAAAGCATGAGTTATAGAACCTGGCTGTATGATGTTGTCTTATGATGCAGAATACATGTGTAAAGTTTCAATCTATTATGTAGTTTCAGAGATAAAAACTTATGTTGCAATCTTTAACCAACATATCAACTTTAGGTGTACCGAAAGTAAAACAAATCCCAATGAGTCCAGTACAATATTTAAATTTCCAAGCTTTCCAGTTTGTCATTTTTCATTATTTTACATATTCTTAGTGATATGCCCTAGCTTCTTCTATAGAAAACTGCTGAGAAAAGTATCGTCATGTGGCACTTAAAAAATAAAATTCTGATCTTTGTTGACATCGTGAATAAACTGCATGCATTCAGCACCTCTTACATGTACAGTATTTCTACTTTCACTTTCAAAACTTTCAAGCTGATAAATAAAATCACCATACAGCCATGCAAATGGTTCTTAGCTCTCACAAACAAGTCAATAAAGTCATTTCAGCCAGAAAAACAGGCCTTCAATACTAAAAAAATGCCTTTCATCACAAAAAAAGGAAGAAGGCAAGTTAAAAGTAAGGCATCATATATAATTGGGAACTTCTTTCGACTACACCAAGCATGAATACCAAACTGATTTACTTCCCGTATATCTTTAACCAAATTTTCTAAGTATAAAAGTGGCCATAATTTTTTTAAAAACTAGAAATGTGCCCCTGCTGAAAACAATCAGTGTAAGATGTAACATTTGATGAAAAAGGGGCCGTAACTCTGGTAATACTGCGTCGATTTTGACGCCGAATAGATATGCATATTCTGACATCATAGGTAAGCATCCTGTAAAGTTTGAAAAGAAACAGATGAAAGCCGTGGGAGTAGATAGACACACAAGATATTTTAACGTAACATTTGACAAAAAAGGGGCCATAAGTCCAATAATACTAGGTCGATGTTAACACCGAACCAATATGCACATCTTGACATCATAGGTAAGCATCCTGTGAAGTTTCGAAGCAATCGGTTGAAAAAAATGGGAGTGAATAATATATTCACAAGATTCACAAGAGACGTAAAATTTGACAAAAAAGGGCCATAACTTTGGTAATACTGGGTTGATTTTAATGTCAAAACAATATGCACATCTTCACATCACAGGTAAGCATCCTGTAAAGTTTCGAAGCAATCGGTTTAAAAGTGTGGGAGGAAATGGACACACAAACCTTTAAGGATGGACGGATGGACATGGCTAATGTTATATGCCACCTCACCATTCGGTGGAGAGGGGCATAAAAAAAACATGAGCTACAGAATCTGGATGCATGATGTTGTCTAATGATGCTTGTTTAGTTTCAATGAAATTATACAAATAGTTTTGGATTACATACAAACTTTAACCCGGGTGCAGACGATGACAATCAAGTGATGACAATTGCTCTTTTTATCCCGAAGACAAAGTCGAGCTAAAAATTTAATTCAAACATGATACTCAATTTACCTCACCAAATTGTTGTGAGAAGTGTAGAGCCCCACCTGTAGTGAACACGTGTGGGACACCCTTGATGTCTATATTACCAAATAACAGGTTGTTATTATCCACATTCAGGTCTGTTATTTTACATGCATCACCTGCATATAATATAATAATAATAGTATACATTCTACATGCATCACCTGTGTATAATATAATAATGATAGTATACATTCTACATGCATCACCTGTGTATAATATACATTCTACATGCATCACCTGTGTATAATATACATTCTATATGCATCACCTGTGTATAATATACATTCTACATGCATCACCTGTGTATAATATAATAATGATAGTATACATTCTACATGCATCACCTGTGTATAATATACATTCTACATGCATCACCTGTGTATAATATACATTCTATATGCATCACCTGTGTATAATATACATTCTACATGCATCACCTGTGTATAATATACATTCTACATGCATCACCTGTGTGTATATACATATCATAACTCATAATACACTGTATCACACCATACATAGCTTTACATGTATATATCATTTACATAATACACTGTATTACACCATACATAGCTTTACATGTGTATATCATAATACATAATGCACTGTATCACACCATAACTTTACATGTGTATATCATAATACACTGTATCACACCATACATAGCTTTGCACTTTTCTGCCTTATAAAGGGGTGACCTAATACATTTTGTTTTATTATATACTTTAGTTTACATGTATATATCATAATACATAATACTCTAAATCATGCCATACATAGCTTTACACAAATGTTTAATATATCCAAATACACTGTAACACGACACTATTTCACACCATACATAGCTTTACATGTGTATATATAATAATACGTAATACACTGTATCATTACACTGTTTCACACCATACATAGCTTTACATGTGTATATACTAATACATAATAAACTGTATCATTACATTGTGCACACCATGCATAGCTTTACATGTGTATATAATAATACACTGTCAGTGCTCCAGATAAGACATGTATCTGCATAATTACGCATATTTTTTCATCAAAAACGCATTAAAAATAAAATAAATGCACACAAAAACGCATTAATTTAATTGAATTGGGTTTTAAGGTGCACCAACACATGAAAGGTTATATGGCGCCTAACAGGCAGAACATGCCAGGATAATCCTCGATGTACATCGAGATAAAATATGGAAAATTGGCCTAGAACCTTCTCACCCTGAACTGCAGAGTTGCTGCAAATTCTATCGTAGATACTCCATTTATGCTGGAGCCACGTTTATTGTTTTTCTGCCACAGCTCTTTTGATGTGAGCGAGATGGCACCTGAAAATGCAGGGATCATGATGAAGACCTTTAATGAACATAAACAAAAAATTATAAAATGAACATGAAATTGGGGGGATTCTATCCCTCTGCCTACCCCTCCAAAGGGATCTGCAGTGGCACTATTTTTTGCCCCGTGACCAAACGGGGACCCCAGGAACCACATGGGGCCAAAAAAAATATAAAAAAAATAAAAAATCGTCATTAAGTATTGAGAACCAAATACCCGCGTACACAATGACTTCAATAGAAAAATCGAGTGTACCCAATCATACGCAATACTTATTGAACTTTGAGCTATTGGATGCCAATCAATTTGACACAAATTAATGCTATCTAAAAAAGACATACAGCTATAATGCATATACACCATACATAGCTGAACATGTGTCTATCATAATACATAATACACTGTATCATTACATTGTTTCCACACCATACACAGCTTTCTTTATATGTATATAACATAATACATAATACACTGTATCGTTACACTGTTTCACACCATACACAGCTTTATATGTATATATCATAATACATAATACACTGTATAATTACACTGTTTCACACCATACACAGCTTTATGTGTACATGTGTATGTCATTATACTTAATACACTGTATCATTGAGTTAGTTCCTTTAAGGCCGTAGTCTTTACCTAAAAGAATGTATTTAAACTTTTCAGCATTATTCATTAAAGAAAATGATGGAATTATAACGGTTTACATACCTGTAACATAAAACAGCTGATCATTTGCATAGTCAAACACTAGTGTATGTATTGTCCGATTACCAATGATCCTGAGCATGGCCTTGTCGCCTGGATTGTCGAAATACTCATGAGCTGTCTGGGAAAAGTTTTTGTCCACTATATTGGCTTCTATTACAGTTTGGTACTGGTCAGGCAAATTTGGACGTTGTGGATCTAATGAAAATAAACAGTTTGAGATTTTGAATAAATTTTTCAAAACAAGATAATTATGTCATTTGTTATATTCTTTTGATATCATAATATCCCATAGTTGTCAAGCATAAAACATGACATCACTAGATAACAATTTTGATGAGTTAATTTTCCATACCAAAAATGCACCCACCAGTCCACAGTTAATATGTCAATGAAGTTTTGAGAAGAAAGAATTAAACATCTAGGAGGAGTTCGCTGTAACACATTCGATCAGAGTTAAATTCCCTTAACTCTATGCACACCTCCACACTGTAGTCAACTTGCCAAGTTTTGATAAGATAGATTAACAGTATGATACAAAATTTTGTCATACTGCAAAGAAAATCCTCAGGATTTCATTGGTCAATGCGCCGTAGACATGAGCCCTTAGGTACCCCATTACTCGAATACACAAAAACAAAATGGCGACGATAACGTTGCCGATTCGTTTTGGAAACCGCCGATTGTTTCCTTCCTATCGCTTTTTTGCACTTTCCACTGTGTGTAAAAGTCTGAAATAATCGTAAGTGTATTTGTTTTGGCAATTTTACAGATAATAAAACATTAACATAGTGACAAAATATGTTTATTTTATTAAAAAATCCGCCAAATTTAAGACGTTAGAGCGATGACGTCACGAAAGTAAACAACGTATAGTTAGAGGCACGTTACGGGGAAATTGGCGCAATAAAAATGAAATCGTGTTTTTGGCCGTATTTTTCTTAAATAAATGGTTAAAACTTTGAAGTATGACAAATTCGTTATTAGGATTCTTGACAGGGAACATGGGCTCACATTCCACGTCTGGAAATATATATTCCCCCTCGCCTAACGGCTCGGGTTAATATAATTTCCAGGCAGGAAATGTGAGCCCATGTCCCCTGTCAAGAATCCTAATAACTAATAATATCTTTCAGCACGTTTGTTCTAAGTACAAAACTCCAATCTGTATGTTTCGGTGTTTACATGTCCAGGTTGGGAAACCAACGCCTCACTCCTCCTAAACAAATGGCGTCAATCCAAGAAATGTTCCTTTGCAAGTTATATAAAGCACATTATTTTTTAATTGTGGTAGGGCGCGGCTCACGTTATGATATATCAGTACTGTCCTGTATGCGCATTACTTAATCTAACAATGATATATCCAATTTTCTTTGGCTGTGAGGGATTCGCTTTTGCCAAAATTATTTTGTTTTGGCAGTGGCATTATCAAAATTTCATTTTGATTGCTGCTCTGTGGCATTATCAACATTTTATTTTGATAGCTGCCATATGGCTGTAAGCGAATCCTTCAATTCAATGAAATCAAATTGATGACATTTAACAATTTTATAATTAGTAAATTTCAATGTCATACTGTCACCACTGTTCCCCAGGGTCGGGATTACAGCATGAAATATTAAGCCTTTTGGGGCTTATTGTTGCTGCATCATGCCTAGTTTGGTTGTGCACATTACTGCAAACTTTAAAAAAGATTAAATAAAAAAACATTTTACTTTAGAATTAGAGTTTGAAATAAACATTTATTTAAGCCTTTTGGGGCTTCACTAAGGGTATAAGGCTGTTGGGCCATGCCCTTTTTTGTTTTAGCCTATCGGGGCTTCATCTTTTGTTTAAGCCTACTGGGGCTTCTTTAAGGATATCAGGCTTATGGGCCATGCCCTCTTTTGTGAAACATGTTAAGGGCTGCCATGATATATATATATGTGTTGCCGGCAGCACGCCATTTGGAGCCGCGCCCAATATTTCCCATAACAATTTAAATGATAATATTTTATTTTGTGTTTGTCAAGTTGGTGCCTTCCTTATAACAAATGTTATCGGTATTAAATTGCCTTACCACAGTGTAGTGGTTACAGTACCACGTTTGCAAAGAAATCATTAGTAAACTGTCCTTGAGGATTTGTGAAAAAGTATGGACAGAGCAGTGCAACGCTATAATAATAATCATTCTTACTTTTAGCAGGGATATAAGAACAATTATAGAACTGACAAAGTGTGTGACCTTGACCTTGTGGTCGCAGTTGATCAGAAATATCGTCAGTTTAGAATATGCATTACACCCACTGCTTCAATGTATTTGTTCAATAGAGTCTGCATCATACAGACGCTTACATTTTTAAAGACAAATTGGGAAACGTTAAAAAAGCAAGGGTCGCAGATGATCTAGACAATTCAAACAATTGCGGCAGACAGTGGAGTGAATATTCTAAACTGACAATTTCTCATCAATTACAGCAATCTTAATAAGATAAGCTTGGTATTTATGCATATTACTTGTTCCGCTATTGAAATTTTTCGGTTTGATACTGAATATATATTGGAAGAATTGCCACAACTGATGACAATTTTGAATGTTTCTCTGTTCCACAGAAATGTCGACCTGTTGAAAAATTTCGTGTTTTCAAGCATTTTGACTTGATCAAATTGTTTTCGGTTTTCGGGTTCGAGAACTATATTCATCTGCAGGTCCAACCAGGCCTGATTTGCGGATAATTCTCGGAATTTGATCACTGAAATTACTGATGAAAACAGGTAAAAATATTGACCAGACAGAGATCCAAACCTTGTCTATAACTACAATAATCTGGGATAACTTTTCAGGAAAACTTTAAATATGTTTGTTTTCAACAAATAATGTTGTTTTTTTGTGTTTTTTAAATTTTATTTATATTTGTTTAGTTTCCAACGCTGATACAGCTACTGTGAGTGGAATTCGACTGGGATACCAATGGGTTTCCACTGGAAATCCCAGCAGGATTCAACTGGAATTGGGAAAATTCCTGGTGAATTATTCCAGTGGAATCCCAGTGATATTCCACTGGAATCCCAGTGACAATCTGCCAAAATCCCAACAAATTCTTCCAGTGGAATGCGAGATTTCACTGGAATTTACCAGAATTATGTCAAATATATATTGACGAGATACAGAAACGCCTCATCGGGAATTTCCGCTATATATTGTATATACCGCACACTTAATGCCACATAATATTCCAAAGAAATCCCAAGATGCTTTGTAAAACAAAGTTGCAGTTGGTTAGAGAAAGGACACAACTGTGATGTTGTAGACGTTTTAATCACAGTACACTTTATAACAAGAAATTCATAAATATTGAAGTTCCTCTTAGAAAAATTGACTATTTTAGTACTGTATTTAACGTAAAGAGTTTTCAGAAATTTGCATCCTAAGTTTGCTCACATGCTTGAGCCAAACAGATACTCTGCCAATAATGAAACTTTGAAGAAATACTATTTGCTGTGTTTTGTGTTGTTTAAGTATTTTTTCCGAAAAGAAAGGTCTTACGTAGCCATGTACCATTCGATTAACAGCAGCATAGTGTACATACAATATATAGCGGAAATTCCCGATGAGGCGTTTCTTTATCTCGTCAGTGTAGTATCAGTAACAATAGGCTCATGTAAAGTTAGGCTATATGTAAAGTTTGGCTATGTAAAGTTGAGCTCTATAGGCACTCCCGATTCATTTGATGTGGACTTCACAGGAGCCCAGGAAATTAGTTATGCAGCCCTTAAAAGGGAGCACAGCTTGCGTCACGAAGAGCGCAAGCGAGCGAGCTTCTACGGTATCACATGAAAGAATCAAGCAAAAATGAATAAATCAATTATGAATCCAATAGGTTGATGATCTAAAAAAGAAAAACATAACATAATATTGCCGTAAAAATTGAAAACAGAAGCAGAAACATAAAGACAATTAGATGTAGAAATGGTATTTTAAACGCAGGTGGTAATACACATTGAGTAAGATTATGAAATCATCTTTTATTTGTTTACCATTATCGCAATCCTGTTTTTCTGTAAATGTAAGCGGAACTCTTCGCAGATTTCCGTATTCGGATGATCCAATAGTGATACCAATCGACGGAAATCGACGACGTTAGTCCGATTTCAATCGTGCAAAACCCGAACAACCTTGGTAATTTCCGGATTTGTTAAGGAAATTATAATAAAATGACACGTCATTGACTTGCGTCATCATCATAGGTCATCACACATTATGACGTATTTCTGTTTGTAAACAATTACCCTTAGCTCAGATCTCTGCATCTGGTTTGAGAATGTGGTGAAAATGTGGAAATTATGCGGAAAAATTCTCCGCAAATTTGTTACATCAGGCTGCGGAAAAGTTTCTTGAATGCGGAGAAAATACGAAAAAATGGCACTTAGACAAATTATGGTCGCGGAAAATTAACTTAAGAGCATTCACTCTGCAGAAATTTGGGACTTAGAAAATCCAACATGCAGAAATTTGGACTTAAGACAATCGTGAATTTCTGACTTAAAAAATCTAAAATGCAAATATTTGGACAAACTATATTTTTTATGCTAATATATGTTATAGACAATAAGTTCAATATTTCACGCAACATTAATATAAATAAAACATTGAAGTAATTAATATAATATTTCTTGCAACATTGTAAATAAAACAAAAAAGAACATAGACATTTTCCGCTTTTGCAGATTTTTATTGTTGGACAATGTCCACATTAAGCAGATAAATGTCCGTATACATATGCGGACATTCCTGCACATTCGTCCTCGCTTAATGCGGACTAAGTCCACATTTGATGCGAACAAATATCTACACCATATGCGGACATTTGAACATTCGTGTCCGAATACTCCGAATTTGCGGAAAATGTATGTGAAGGTGATGTTCAACCTTTTTCCGTATTTGCGCAAATAGTAACCGACGGACTTTTCCGCATTTTAAACCTGGTTTGAATTTTTGGGTGGCAGATTACTCCGCAAAAATCTGAGGGAAAATGTGGAGAAAATACTGCGGAATCCCGCAAATTTTGCGAAATTTTGCGGAGATCTGAGTTAAGGGTATTAGTGAGCAAATGTGTTAGTACAGATTCTTTTCTTTCTTTCTTTCTTTTTTTTCCTTCTTTCTTATACACACTTGGTTATCACAACAGCTTTGTTTCTGAGGATGGGTTTACCTGCAGGCTTTTTGTGAAGGTCTTTAACATGCGTATGATAGGTCTCTCCTCTCCCTGCACAGGGGACCAGCCTAAGTTGAATGGCATAGGATTTAATAACCATTTATTCTGACACGTGTTATTTTAAAATTAAACAATTTACACCTGCGCTATTAAATTGCAAAAACCAACCATGCTACAATGCAGCATAGTCACTGCCAATTCCCTTTGATATAAATCGTTTAATTGAAAATAACACCTGTGAGAATAAATGGTGTACTACAAGTAAAAGATAGAGTCTGGTCTCGGCGAGTTGGCTTATTTAAACACCGAGATGGTGTATAAATAACCAACGAGCTGATACAGACTCTATCTTTTTTTGTAGCATGGTGTACTTAGTAACACTGTGACGTCATAGTGACCGTAATCTAAATTCCAATATCCGGTAATTGTAGTAAGGTGTAGCCACGCCCCTTTAGTTAACATAAATTAAACGATTTATTGCTCTGCATTCATCAAAGGAAATGTCACCGACCATGCTACAACTACCAGTTATTGGAAGTTAAGAGTATGGCAGGGAGCTGAAATGGACATGCTACAAAACAAATAGAGTATATATGGTTTCATCTCGTTGGTTAATTTGAACACCTCAATGTTTAAATTAACCAACTCAGTGAGACCATACTCTATTACTTAGACAATACTTATGAATCAATTGAAGATAATTAGAAAACGTATATTCAGAAAAAAAAGCTTAAACATTTTTTTCGTAATTACATAGTTAAAACATTGGTAGGGATCCGTAAGGAAGCTGGGTACTGTTACTGTGCAGTTAAAAAAGGAAGTATACTCATCACGGTTTATGTATATATATTACAGATAGATTGATGCCGTAGAAAGTCCGACCAATTAGTTCAGTTGCTAGAGTAGTGGAAAGGTATTCCGAAGGTTGAAAGAACGAAAAGGTCCCGGGGTTGAGTCCCAGTCTGGCTGCACATTTGTCTAGCCTTTATGAAGGTTGGTGATCCAGCCATTGTCGATCCGGACTGGATCTGTCGATCCGGACTGGATCATGACTAGATACAGGATTCCGAGTTTCGTTCCATGCCATATCCGTCTGGGGTCGAACTGAAAATGTTTTTTTTTCTTTTTTTGGCAGTGGGGGGCTGGGGGAGGGAGTGGGGGGAGCAGGGTTTGACATTAACGGTTGTCCACTTGTCCCATGCCATGCAGATTCTATTGGGGACAAGTTATATGTCACGATTCATAAGTCTTAAGAAATAAAGTGTTTCCTACCTGTCTGTTGCCAGCTCCCATCGGGATCTTGTCAGGATATGAGTTAAACCACTATTTATATGTCCTGTCGTAAGTCAGCGTCTCGTCAGTGTGACTTCCTACTTGCAGACCGCGCTCACGTCTGCGGGCGGTCACGTGGTGTCATTTGGCGGGAATAAGCTGGTTCCCCACAAGTCCAGGAACCAGACCGCAAGGTCATATAGACCCCCATCGACAGTCACTACACTCTCCCCCACTTTATAATAATGGTCCTTCTGCATGGGGGGACCCCTCACCCCACTCCTGAGCCCAGAGTGTCACCAGTGAGCACTTACTTCCCTTTTCGGGCGTTTAGCCCCAACTGTCATGGGCCTCCCCTGGACTTGGATACTACCACATACTGTAAACCTCCCACCAAAACTATGACCAAGTGGGAGCCTCCTCCAACATTGCCCGTAAGTGACCATTTGCCCCGAGGCGCCATTAATAATAAAAATAACATCCCTATATAAAATAATAATAACATACCGTCAATGATTCCCCTCTACAGATGACCCTGGTGACCAAACTTTTAAGATTAATCCTAAGAGCCCCTGTTGACCATACCTTAATCCCTACCCGCACTATTTCCCATGAACCCTATGACCAAACAGTAACAGGTTTATGAGCTTTATTTGATAATGGTCCCTAACAATATATATTAACCCCGGGTAACCATCCTCAACTTTACGAATTAATCTAACACTTTTTGTTTAGTTTGAAGGTGCCTCCCCTTATTCACTATTCGGTGGTGGTGCGGAATCACCCTACTGGGTAGCAACTCTAACAACACCCCCCCACCCCCCACCGTCAGGAATCCTGGGGGATCCCAAACAAGGATGACACCTCCCTCCGCATCACCCGTTCTGGTCCCCGGACTCAACGAGCAATGGTGTGTTAATTACCCAACTCATTGCCCCGCACACCCACCTGCAGGATCACATCCAGCAGATTCCCAGGTGGGGAGCCATGGGCGTCCCGTACACCCAGCGCGGCAGGCTACCTTCATTGGCCGGAGTACCCCCGGACGTCCTCCGCTGCCTCCTCCCTCGTTTCCTTGGGCGAGCCCTCGGCTTCCTAACCTCTCGCCTTTTCCGGGCCTGTCCTTTAGGCAGACTAGACCCGCGTCACCACCACCAACTAGGGCTGACTCGTCCCTACTCTCTGACTGCCCGCTAGTCAACGGATGCCGGGCCACCCCCGCACCGGCCTCATCCAGGGACAGCTGGGCCAGGTCCCCTAGGCCAGCTATCTCAGGGATGGTGGTGTCAGGGTCCAAAGCCAACAGTGCGGCCTCATCCTCTTCCTCTCCCGACGACAAAGAACCTTCCATCAGCAGTCCCAAACTTCCGAGGACCTTCCTGCCCCGCGAGACTCCCCCAGACTGGGTTCCTTGTCCACTGCCCGAAGGGGCCGGACTCCTGCGACAGGATAGAGTCCCGGCAGGGTCCTGAGCCGTCCACAAAACGTTGCTCTACAGGTGGAGTTCCACTCCGCCCCATTGCAGCGTCACTAACTACTCGGGGAAAAGTCGGGTCCTGCAACAGGCGCATGTCCCGGCTGGGCCCTGAACTCTCCCCACTTTTCCTGCATTGTCCGCCTCCCACTGGGGCGATATTGGCCCGGATCCAAGTAGTCTCCGCGACATGCAGCTGATCCGACTCCCGCGCCATGGTCAACAGCCAACGGGAGTTACCCAAATGGCGGGCCAACCGTACCTGCCCCAGCAGGGCTTCCTCCTGCTCTCTGTCCCCTGGACAAGGCAGTACCTGCCCTTGATTCCCTGAACAAGATGAGCAGGGGGTAGGTGGCCGTCTCCACTTCCCTCTTGCACTGTCTAGCATCCTGGTGACGCCTGGACGGAGCGACCGCTCCCAAAATCCCAGGCCGTCACTTCAGGACAGGCCACCTCACCTCTTGGTGACTGGCCTCGGATCCCAGGGTACCCACGGCTCGTCCCCGTTTGCCCATCGGTCCTGCTCATCCAAGGGCCTCCAATTTCGATGCACGCCCTCAGTATAACAATTTTTTTTCGCTCGCTTTGCTCGCTCGACGCATAGTGGCTAATGAGTGGTTTAATTAACACATTGATAATTCCTTTTATTTGAAAACGGACTTTTTTACCCTATCAATGCACTACCGCAACCGTTTTATGAGGCTAGAAACGGACCCGAAAATTTACCAAAGTCTTACGCCCCCACTAAGCTGAAATCCTGGATCCGCCCATGTCATCTGCCCTTGTATCCGGCCCGTAAACGATATACCCTGGATCCGGTTCACCCCATTTGCCTCGAACCTCTACCTCCGGTTCTACTACCATCCCTCTAGGACCGCTCGACCCTTCCAGTTTGACTATCACTTGGCGGTTATAGCTGCTTTGTTCAAAAGCCTCGCTCCCCTGCACCTCTTGCGGATCCCGCGGAGTGATCAATTCCGCATCCCAGGAACCTTTTCGCTGACATCTAGTAGTTGACATTCCCACCTTGGTGGTCGCCCCCGACCCCTTGGTGCACCCCCGCAACTCCCTGCACTCCGGACACCGCCAACGAAACTGCTTCATCCACATCTCGGATGAAACACCCCCAGTTCCTATCCGCCCTTCTCACAACCCCCACATGGCAGATCCGCTAGCTCAACTCCGACATTTAAACGCGTTGCAATATCACGGTACCATTTGTATCCAAGACATTGCATCCGCAGTCCAGCGTTTCTTGCCACACACTGCCCCTGGGGTTCACTAACCTCAACAACCAAGTCAAACTTGTCTGGTCTATTCTGACCACATACGGTCGTCCTAGAAGGTAGTACCGATACTGCCAGGTCAATAGCCCCCTGGCCAGTACTCAGTCCGAGGACTTGACCATCAATTATCAATGCACCCTCACCCACATTAAGATTGGTTGCTCCCAGGTGAATTGCAGCCCAGTAACATATCTTCCGCGATAGGGGCTACATACACAGTCTCCTTATACAGGTTCTCGCCCATCTTTAAAGTTACCGGACCTATTAGAAACCTGTGCATTGACAACTCCTGACCTGGTGTCAGCAGTTTAATATCCTTAATAAATTTGGGAGGTACCTCCATAGACCAATAAAGCCTATCTGCCATAATGGTAACCTCCGCCCCTGTGTCCACCACCGCATTCACTTTATGTCCGTCTACCTGGACCTCAACAATTGACTGGGATGTAGAACCCAACTGGCACACCTTAACCGCTTCTCCTCCATCCGTACCCTGGCCTTCTACTTCCGGCCCCACTGGACTACTGGTCCCCTGAGTTCCCGCCTGGAAATCACTTGCCACGGATGGAGATGCGATCAACCCCAGATCCCCCGGATCTACCCTGCCCGTATGCTCAGGTATTTCTACTCCCTCGTTCTCCGCCCTCTCGGGAAAACTTATTTTACCCTGATTTGGTGATGACACAACTCAAGGCGCCAGCCCCGACTCCGGCTGCACGCTACTCAACAACACTGATTGGCTCCCCGTCTGAGCCCCTTGACCCTCTACTAATGGGTCACTCGACAATATTTCATCCCGGCGGATCTGCACCTGCCGGATCCCCACTAAACCATTTAATTCAGGCATTCCCGGCAATTCTGTGGACCGGCGAGCGCTCTTTTGACTCTCATCCTGGTCACAATTTAAGGGCTTTGCCCCTGATGACACTGCCTCTTTACTGGTCAATGTCTCCCTTGTCTGGCCTATTCGTCCCCGGATCGAGGTTCAGCCCACGCCCTCGACCCTGTCCCGTTTAAATAACTCTCAACATGCTCCCTGTGTGGACACTCCCGCCTGAAATGCCCAGCCTCCCTGCACCCAAAAACATGCCAATCTCGGTGATTGCCTCTGATATGGGGATGGGCTTTCAGGTTGCCACTGGGGTGAGGTCCATTGTCCCTTGTCTGCCTGCTGGGCCCCACTAAGCGAGTCGAACTTCATCGACAAAGTTTTTCGAACTTTTGTTCTAATTTAGCGAGAACGTCATCTACCCTATTGGCCTCCCGAGATTTGTGCTCCTGGACCACCCAAACGACCACAGGGTCATCCATATCAAACTCCAGCTCCCGCTTGGGTTCTTGACGGGCCTTCCCATACACAGCCTGATTCTATAGCGGTTTCAATGCAGTCCGGCTGCTCGAGCCCAACCCTATGGCCAGCTTCACGGTCTGCCAGTCCCTGACAGAACCGTACCACCGCCTGTTGGGTCGAGTAAGTAATTGGCAGACCCACAAATGCTTTATTCGCCAATGTTAACACCCTGTCAGTCCCGTCTTCCAATGACTCGTCTGGGTCCTGCACAGCCTGTTGTAATCTGGCTTGTGCAGTAGCCGGAAGTTCTTTGGAACCAAACCTGTTTTCGAGCTGTGCTAGCACTTGCCGGTACGACATAGATCTGCCAACACTCCGTTCCCTAATAAGAGCACAATACCCGGCAGCCTTGCCCGTCAAAGACCGACACAGACAATCTAAGCATTGGGATTTGGACCACCCCTTCATGCTAGCATAACTGGTGAAACGCTGTTTAAACACCAGCCATTGTGTCTTTCCATCATACATGAGGGCCTTGGGTAACGACTTGATGGGGTCCCATTCCCTAGATCCGCCAAGTTTATAAGCAGAAGATATTCCCCGCTTGAATACCAGGTGCTTCCGGTCAACCCCAGACAAACTATTGTCCGTGCTCAAGTCGCTTCGCGATGGGGAGCGACGCTTCTTGGATGGGGAGCGACGCTTCTTGCCACTTCGCGATGGTGAACGTCCCGTCCTACCACCCCGCGATGGAAAGTGTGGTGCTCTACCACTCCGCTTTAGTCTGTACTTCCTCGGGGTCAAGTCTCCCGCCCTAGATCCGCATGATTTGCAACCCTTCTTGCTCCAAACTTTTTCATCTTCGGAGCTCTCACCTTCACTAGAGTTCTCCACCCTGCATCCCCGAACACACGATTTACCACCCTTCTTACCCCTAGCTTTCTCATCTTCAGAGCTCTCATCGTCACTGTCCTCACTTGATGATGGGGAGGACGGGGGAGAGGCATACCGCAAGTGTCTCGCCTTTTTAGATGCCTTTGGGACCGCTCCTGCACCTTTTGTGGACATGCTTTTAATGATGGCAACCCCTGTTGCTACTACCGGACTGGACTCCACCATTGCCACAACCCTCTCCACATTGGCAGCTGATTGATCCGGGTGCCCCGCTTCTACCTTCAAACCCACAAGGTCACCCATCATTTTAAGCATATCTTTTATTTGCTCCAAATCTGGGGGTCCCTATTTGCCCCTTAGCCCAAAACATTTAAGGCTTAATATCCTCATCCCCGGATTCAAAGGCGGAATATCTGAGGGAGGGCTCTGGGGTTGAGTGCACATTGGGGGCATCTGCACATGGTGACAACCGCCACTGGGACGGCAGTGGTTTTTTATGCCTTATTTGGGGCCGTTATTCGGCCCCATTCACAATGCCAAAAAGTATCCTTTTTTCACAATTATATCCAAAAAATTCACAATCTGAAAAAAATTGCTTATTTAACCCTCCCGGTTACACACTGAAAAATTGCTTATTTAACCCTCCCGGGAAAAAAAACGAACACCACAGGCAGAAACACTTTAAATGTAGGTGCGACCGAATGCCGGCGAAATCGTCCCGGCCAGATTTTCAATCCCATGCACCCCACCCACCTGTGGTGCGCCCGTGGTGCGCCGCCGGGACGACGAATTCCCACTTGAATTATCCTCCCAGGCGCAGATTCAGATCACTTCTGACACCATTAAAGTGTTTCCTACCTGTCTGTTGCCAGCTCCCACCGGGATCTTGTCAGGATATGAGTTAAACCACTATTAATATGTGACCTGTCGTAAGTCAGCGTCTCGTCAGTGTGGCTTCCTACTCGCAGACCGCGCTAACATGTCTGCCGGCAGTCGCGTGGTGTCATTTGGCGGGAATAAGCTGGTTCCCCACAAGTCCAGGAACCAGACCGCAAGGTCAGATAGACCACCCATCGACAGTCACTACAGAAACTTACAGGTAGACCTGCACATACCGCACAATAAAAAATGCTCCCCCTATAGGTTTATTTCATGTTATAATAATGGCCCAATATGGTTCAGTTAGGACAATAAATGTAATAGAAATAGACATGAATAACAGTCAGATTCCATGTTTGATTGAATGTGAAAACAGAAATATCAAATCTTTCGCGAAAACAGACGACACCACGAAAGTCAAAGAGATTAAAATTGCCAATTCTTCCAATCAAGTTAATTCAGATAAGCACCAACAAAAAGATGTATATAAGGTAGTCAGTATTCATTAAATTGATTTGATAAAAAAAATCGGACGGAGTTAAAAGCCCGATAACCTTGTATGTTGCGAAACATATACATGTATTTTGGATTGGTAATCCGATGCTCTAGCTACATACTGTGCTAGCTGGATGGTGACAATAGAACGAATTTGATGTCAATCTGTCATAATGGGCCCACTTCGGGTCGAAACTATATCGGCTACATATTGGATAGATAACTAACCGATATTGTACCGATGATGGATAGTAAACTAAAACGATGTCTAACCGGTGATGGATAGTAAACTAAAACGATATCTAACTGTTATTGGACCGATGTGTAGCCGACAAGATATCGGTTCGACTTGAAGCCGATGGGCACGTCGATATCGTTTGCGATACTGGTCCGATATAAAAAAACATCGGGCCGATGAAGGCTAGATATAGGATTGCTGGCTGGGTCCTCACCCCCTACATTTGTTCATTTAAAAATACCTCCCCACACACACACCGACCGACCCACACAACACACACACACACACGTGTGTACTACGGTGTGGTATTCCAGTGTGGCAGCACTATAGACTGTAGATATCATAGATACATTACACTAAACACAATCATAAGGCCATCCTTAAAAAATTGTTTGTTTGCTGTGCTCCGACCGACCGTCTAAAAAGGCAGCGACCGTGTTGTTTTTTTTAGCTTTTTCGGATTTTTTTTTTTTTTTTTTTTTAATTTTTTTTTTTCTTACTTAAAAATTATTCGTAAAGAAATATTAATGAGGTTATCCACAGACTGCATTATCATACATTGAATGAGATAGGAAATTATGATTTGTAAAAATGCTTAACCAGGACTGTGGCAAAAAAAAAGAAGAAAAGACCTACCTACCTACCCACTTAAAAAATTCACGGTCGGAGCACAGCAAACAAATATTTTTTTAAGGATGGCCTAAGTCCAGATTCTATTGTGCCCATACAGGTAGGTGTCCTATCGTTTAAAAAATGGCGGATGGTCTGGTTCTCATTTATTTGACTCAGATAGTGATTTGTACTTCATATCTGCGGTATGGTAAAAATGACCTCATTATAGAAAATTTTAAACCGGATTTGTTTGTTTTTGTTTATGACATAATTATGGACCAGTGTTACGATTCACCGGAACACAACAGACCAGAACAGAGATGAAACACCTGGATGTACTGGAACTGCTTTTTCAGTGAAAAGCAAAAATGAGATTTACACTACAGAAGGGCTGCATCACACTGAACATCTTCCAGAAAAAGAGTCATCTATCCTTTGTTTATATTAAATGGTTGTCTGTGACTGATAGTTGCATTATCCTATCAGGCATTTACAACCAGCATTGGATGGTGACACTAGCATCTTTTACGAGTAGCCATTGGGTCACACACAGATTGGATTTCTTCAATCCTATACACTGAAGTGAATGCAACTTGCCATCTTGTACAGACGGTTCTTATTCAAGGTAAGATCAGGACAGAAGGACTGTGGTGTTGGAATTAACACAATTATCCCATCTCTCACCTATTGTGAATCATATTTAGTGTTATCAGCTAAATACATAGGTCACAGTTTGCATATATTTAGTAATAAATAATAACATAGAACATATCAACATTTCTGGCAAAATAAAAAAAATGTAAAAAAGCAGTTGGAACAAAGTATGTATATGTATAAGTTAACAATCTTTCATTTTAGTTATATCACGACAGTGTATTACTTGAAGCAGTGAGGTAAATGCTAAATTGGCAGTTTAGTTTCTTTCAAGCTAGTCTAAAACGTTTTAATCTAATTATAATGAGTTGCAAAAAGAAAGTTGTGTACAGCTCAGTCGTGAAACAAAGTGTGCAATGATTTTTTTTTAGAATAAAATGTATAAATTCCAAAATTAATATACGTCATGTTGGTACTAAAGTTGTTGTCATTAGCTATTGCCAATATCATGTTGTCATTTTTTTTTAGGTTGAATTGCTTGATAAAAAGGATAGGGGTGTAAAGTAAAATTTTCAAAGTGTAAATTTTCTTTTGCGACTGAGTATATATACTTAAATTCATTATTATCATAATCAAAAAACGTTTTGAACTTATGTTTTGCCTGTTTTAATCGGTGTCCCCTCAGTAAGAACAATATGATAAATGCAATTTGCCCCTTTCAAACTGTACATTGCATTTAATGATTTATTCATTCTTATTATTATTGAGGCCCACAGGAGGATGGAAGGGGTACATCTTCCTTTGTTCCCTGAAAATATGAGTCAGAGTTCCCTTGTTCCCAACAACGATTTTGCTTTGTTCCCCAACATTATTTGTCCAATGTTCCCCTGTTCTCTAAAAGTATTTTTAATGTTTAAAAGATTTGCTAATGTTCCCCAAAATTCATTCTGTCCTACAGTAATTATAGCTGCAACACTGTCATCACAAAGATATTGTTTGAAATGTTAACTTTTTGTGATTTTTTTTTTTAATATTAAAACTAAATGTTAGAATTTTATTTCCTGTAAAGTGTTCCATTGTTCCCTAAAAATATGTGTCAATGTTCTCTTTTCCCCTGAAAATAACAGCCATTGTTCCCTTGTTCACCAAATATAAATGGCCATTTCAACATTTGTCATGATTTGACAAGTTATTTGTATTGTTCTTTCATTGAGATTTATCTGTTTAAAATTTACTTTCACATTTTCTGTGCTCGCCTCAAGGTTTTACCTTAGTTCATATTATTTTGGCGAGAGAAGTTCTATAAATTGTCTTAAAATTCTTACTTAGTAATCAATTCATAGATCTTTGAAAAGTTTCTAAGCATCTAAGCAGATGACAAAAGTGTCCTTGTTTTTTTCACAAGTCTATCATTACTGCAATTTAAAGAGTTTCTGTTTGTTTTACAAGTCCGTGAGAACAGCTTTTTTTGCTGGTTATTCATTATCCGTTGATACAACTCTAAAACTGTTATATCTTTATGAAACTTTCTACACTTAACCATCTATAGCGGTCTTGTAGTGCCTTTTGATATATGTATAGGGCAGAGGCTATGAAGATCTCTCTCTATGGTGTACTCATAGCTGGGGTACACTATATATTAACTGTTGGGGTCTGGTATTCTCATAACCTACGTGCAGTATGAGCAGGTAAACTTACCGTTGGGGCCGAGAGTACTCATAGCTAGGGTGCAATATGTGCTAACTGTTGGTGTTTGGTGTACTCGCATCCTAGGTGTAGTATAAGAAGGTAAACTTACCGTTGGGGCCTGGCGTACTCATAACTGGGGTACAATATGGCGTCTGCTGCAGGCTGCTGGCGATTAATGAGCCCAGGATCAACACAACTGTCATGTACTGAAACTTGTAATGAAACACAGTTGAATAAAAAAATACATTCTAGTTGGATCTTATTTAAAGTCACAAACACAACTGCGTAAAAATGTTCAGTTATCATTCAGGGGTCTATTCACTGTTCTTTGGTCACATACATTTAACAAATGTAACTATATATAGAGAGAAAGGTTAACTGTCCGCTAATTAGGGAACAAAATAAATGGTGCATGCTTCCAGTATGCACCATGGTGCTCACCCAGCCAAAGTTAATGTTTTTCTCTACTAGGAAATGTACCCATGAAGCTTCCTCAAACAATTAAATAACGTAAAACCAGAAATATTCCTAAAAAGTTGAATACAGCTAAACTTAACACTATTTTTTTTAAAAAAGCACACCCCTTAATTGCCCCTGTAAAATGTGTATCTCATAAATATGAATATATAAAGAAAGGCTAAAACAATCAAACCTTTAAAAATAAAAAAAAGTAATAAGAGTACTTACATGTTGATCCATGATTGGTTTCAAATGAACAATAGCAGCAACACTTGCACGTCACGGATGAACAGTACACTCTTTACAAAAAGTGGACAGTAAAGATTATCACATATGATTAATAATCACTGAATCTATAGTGTGTTAAATCTGGATGGTGATACGTATAATGATAACGTCATAACCTATTCATGATGATAACGCATTATCAACAGTTTACTGAGGACTAACGACCGAGATTATGCTGACATTAATCTCAACTACACTGCTGGGCTTGTTTTACTTCGTGGTTTTCCCAGTCCCCAGTAAACAGCATCTTCCACTAGCGGATCCGGGGGGAGGGGTGGGGTCTTGTTTTACTTCGTTTTTTCAAAGTCCCCAGTAAACGCCCCCTTAAAACTTCCGGATCAGACATGTATGTCCTTGTTACTGTAGATAAAATATCAAACAATTTCGTTGCACGCCCTCAGTATGGTTTGTTAAATCCTTTTATTTGAAAACGGACTTTTTTTTATTCATACATGGATGTCCATGTTACTTCTTCTTCCGATAATGTGCAGGGTTCCTCTGGAACATACTCGCACAGTGAAGTGACTATGAACACGTGAAGGAGGAACAATTAAAAGCAGGATAAAAACATCAGCTTTGGTCTATCCGAGGACTACCACAACCCTTGATCTGAATATGTCAATGGATTGGGCATCGATCGTGCTGGTCGGCAATCTGTTCCACAATCTGATCCCTCTGGAAAGAAGGAAAACTTATGAGCGTTCACCCTGCAAATTATACTGTAGATAAAATATCAAACAATTTCGATGCATGCCCTCAGTATAAAAATTTGTCTCGCTCGCTCGACGCATAATGGCTAATGAGAGGTCTAATTAACACATTGTTAAATTCTTTTATTTGAAAACGGACTTTTTTTACCCTGTTAATGCACTACCGCAACCGTTTTATGAGGCTAGAAACGGACCCGAAAATTGACCAAAATCTTATCCCCACCCCCCCACCCCACCTCTAAGCTGAAATCCTGGATCCGCCCCTGATGATTCCCTTCCATAATGGGACAGTAAGGACAATGATTCCTTCCATAGTGGGACAGTACAGACAATGGTTTCTCTCATAGTGGGACAGCGCAGACAATGATTTCCTTCCATAGTGGGACAGTACAGAAAATGATTCCCTTCCATAGTGGGACAAAACAGACAATGAATGCCTTACATTTTGGGACAGTATAGACATTGAGACCTTTCATAGTGGGGCAGTACAGACGATGATTCCGTCACATAGTTTGACAGTGCTGACAATGTATTCCTCACATTGTGGAATAGTACAGACAATGATTCCTTCCATAGTAGGACAGTACATACATTGAGTCCATTCCATAGTGGGACAGCGCAGACAATGATTTCCTTCCATAGTGGGACAGTACAGAAAATGATTCCCTTCCATAGTGGGACAGTACAGACAATGAATCGCTACATAGTGGGACAGTACAGACAATGATTCCTTCCCTAGTGGGACAGTACAGACAATTAATCATTCCATAGTGGGACAGATATACAATGATTCCTTCCATAGCGGGACACTTCAGGCAATGATTCCTTCCATAGTGGGACAGTACAGACAATGATTACCTTCCACAGTGGGACAGTACGGACAAGGAATCCTTCCATAGTGGGACGGTTCAGACAATGATTCCCTTCCATAGTTGGACAGTACAGACAATGATTCCATTCCATAGTGGGACAGTACAGTCAATGGTTCCTTCCATAGTGGGACAGTGCAGACAATGATTTCCTTCCATAGTGGGACAGTACAGAAAATGATTCCCTTCCATAGTGGGACAGTACAGACAATGAATCGCTACATAGTGGGACAGTACAGAAAATGATTCCCTTCCATAGTGGGACAGTACAGACAATGATTCCTTCCATAGTGTGACAGTACAGACACTGATTCCCTTCCATAGTGGGACAGTACAGACAATGATTCCTTCCCTAGTGGGACAGTACAGACAATTAATCATTCCATAGTGGGACAGATATACAATGATTCCTTCCATAGCGGGACACTTCAGGCAATGATTCCTTCCATAGTGGGACAGTACAGACAATGATTACCTTCCACAGTGGGACAGTACGGACAAGGAATCCTTCCATAGTGGGACGGTTCAGACAATGATTCCCTTCCATAGTTGGACAGTACAGACAATGATTCCATTCCATAGTGGGACAGTACAGTCAATGGTTCCTTCCATAGTGGGACAGTGCAGACAATGATTTCCTTCCATAGTGGGACAGTACAGAAAATGATTCCCTTTCATAGTGGGATAGTACAGACAATGAATCCCTTAACATTTGGGACAGTACAGACATTGAGACCTTCCATAGTGGAACAGTACATACATTGAGTCTCTTCCATAGTGGGAAAGTACAGACATTCGGACCTTCCATAGTGGAACAGTACATACATTGAGTCTCTTCCATAGTGGGAAAGTACAGACATTGAGACCTTCCATAGTGGAACAGTACATACATTGAGTGTCTTCCATAGTGGGAAAGTACAGACATTGAGACCTTCCATAGTGGAACAGTACATACATTGAGTCTCTTCCATAGTGAGAAAGTACAGACAATGATTCGTTCCATAGTGGAACAGTACATACATTGAGTCTCTTCCATAGTGGGAAAGTACAGACATTGAGACCTTCCATAGTGGGACAGTACAGACAATGATTCCTTCCATAGTGGGACAGTTCAGACAATGATTCTCTTCGATAGTGGAACAGTACAAACAATGATTCCCTTCCATAGCGGGACAGTATAGACAATGACTCCTTCCATAGTGGGACAGTACAGACAATGAATCGCTACATAGTGGGACAGTACATACAATGATTCCCTCACGTAGTGGAACAGTACAGACAATGATTCCCTTCCATAGCGGGACAGTACAGACAATGAACTCCTTCCATAGTGGGACAGTACAGACGATGATTCCCTCACATAGTGGGACAGTACAGACAATGAATCGCTACATAGTGGGACAGTATATACAATGATTCCTTCACGTAGTGGAACAGTATAGACAATGATTCCCTTCCATAGTGGAACAGTACAGACAATGAATCGCTACATAGTGGGACAGTACATACAATGATTCCTTCCATAGTGGTACAGTACATACATTGAGTCTCTTCCATAGTGGGAAAGTACAGAAAACGAATCCTTCCATAGCGGGATACTACATACAATGATTCTCTTCGATAGTGGAACAGTACAAACAATGATTCCCTTCCATAGCGGGACAGTACAGACAATGACTCCTTCCATAGTGGGACAGTACAGACAATGAATCGCTACATAGTGGGACAGTACATACAATGATTCCCTCACGTAGTGGAACAGTACAGACAATGATTCCCTTCCATAGCGGGACAGTACAGACAATGACTCCTTCCATAGTGGGACAGTACAGACAATGATTCCCTCACGTAGTGGGACAGTACAGACAATGAGTCGCTACATAGTGGGACAGTATATACAATGATTCCCTCACGTAGTGGAACAGTACAGACAATGATTCCCTTCCATAGTGGGACAGTACAGACAATGAATCGCTACATAGTGGGACAGTTTATACAATGATTCCTTCCATAGTGGAACAGTATATACATTGAGTCTCTTCCATAGTGGGAAAGTACAGACAATGAATCCTTCCATAGCGGGATACTACAGACACTGATTCTCTTCGATAGTGGAACAGTACAAACACTGATTCCCTTCCATAGCGGGACAGTACAGACAATGACTCCTTCCATAGTGGGACAGTACAGACAATGATTCCTTCCATAGTGGGACAGTTCAGACAATGATTCTCTTCGATAGTGGAACAGTACAAACAATGATTCCCTTCCATAGCGGGACAGTATAGACAATGACTCCTTCCATAGTGGGACAGTACAGACAATGAATCGCTACATAGTGGGACAGTACATACAATGATTCCCTCACGTAGTGGAACAGTACAGACAATGATTCCCTTCCATAGCGGGACAGTACAGACAATGAACTCCTTCCATAGTGGGACAGTACAGACGATGATTCCCTCACATAGTGGGACAGTACAGACAATGAATCGCTACATAGTGGGACAGTATATACAATGATTCCTTCACGTAGTGGAACAGTATAGACAATGATTCCCTTCCATAGTGGAACAGTACAGACAATGAATCGCTACATAGTGGGACAGTACATACAATGATTCCTTCCATAGTGGTACAGTACATACATTGAGTCTCTTCCATAGTGGGAAAGTACAGAAAACGAATCCTTCCATAGCGGGATACTACATACAATGATTCTCTTCGATAGTGGAACAGTACAAACAATGATTCCCTTCCATAGCGGGACAGTACAGACAATGACTCCTTCCATAGTGGGACAGTACAGACAATGAATCGCTACATAGTGGGACAGTACATACAATGATTCCCTCACGTAGTGGAACAGTACAGACAATGATTCCCTTCCATAGCGGGACAGTACAGACAATGACTCCTTCCATAGTGGGACAGTACAGACAATGATTCCCTCACGTAGTGGGACAGTACAGACAATGAGTCGCTACATAGTGGGACAGTATATACAATGATTCCCTCACGTAGTGGAACAGTACAGACAATGATTCCCTTCCATAGTGGGACAGTACAGACAATGAATCGCTACATAGTGGGACAGTTTATACAATGATTCCTTCCATAGTGGAACAGTATATACATTGAGTCTCTTCCATAGTGGGAAAGTACAGACAATGAATCCTTCCATAGCGGGATACTACAGACACTGATTCTCTTCGATAGTGGAACAGTACAAACACTGATTCCCTTCCATAGCGGGACAGTACAGACAATGACTCCTTCCATAGTGGGACAGTACAGACAATGAATCGCTACATAGTGGGACAGTACATACAATGATTCCATCACGTAGTGGAACAGTACAGACAATGATTCCCTTCCATAGCGGGACAGTACAGACAATGACTCCTTCCATAGTGGGACAGTACAGACAATGATTCCCTCACATAGTGGGACAGTACAGACAATGAATCGCTACATAGTGGGACAGTACATACAATGATTCCCTCACGTAGTGGAACAGTACAGACAATGATTCCCTTCCATAGTGGGACAGTACAGACAATGATTCCCTCACATAGTGGGACAGTACATAAATGATTCCCTTCCTCAGTGGTACAGTAAAGACAAAGATGCCCCCACATAGTGTGACACTTCCATAATGGAACAGTACAAACATTTCTTCCATAGTGGGACAGTAAGGACAATGATTCCTTCCATAGTGGGACAGTACAGACAATGGTTTCTTCCATAGTGGGACAACGCAGACAATGATTTCTGTCCATTGTGGGACAATACAGAAAATGAATCGCTACATAGTGGGACAGTACATACAATGATTCCCTCACGTAGTGGAACAGTACAGACAATGATTCCCTTCCATAGCGGGACAGTACAGACAATGACTCCTTCCATAGTGGGACAGTACAGACAATGATTCCCTCACATAGTGGGACAGTACAGACAATGAATCGCTACATAGTGGGACAGTATATACAATGATTCCCTCACGTAGTGGAACAGTACAGACAATGATTCCCTTCCATAGTGGGACAGTACAGACAATGAATCGCTACATAGTCGGACAGTTTATACAATGATTCCTTACATAGTGGAACAGTATATACATTGAGTCTCTTCCATAGTGGGAAAGTACAGACAATGAATCCTTCCATAGCGGGATACTACAGACAATGATTCTCTTCGATAGTGGAACAGTACAAACAATGATTCCCTTCCATAGCGGGACAGTACAGACAATGACTCCTTCCATAGTGGGACAGTACAGACAATGAATCGCTACATAGTGGGACTGTACATACAATGATTCCATCACGTAGTGGAACAGTACAGACAATGATTCCCTTCCATAGCGGGACAGTACAGACAATGACTACTTCCATAGTGGGACAGTACAGACAATGATTCCCTCACATAGTGGGACAGTACAGACAATGAATCGCTACATAGTGGGACAGTACATACAATGATTCCCTCACGTAGTGGAACAGTACAGACAATGATTCCCTTCCATAGTGGGACAGTACAGACAA
Organism: Cyrtodaria siliqua; assembly: GCA_037043455.1. Classification (NCBI taxonomy): domain Eukaryota; kingdom Metazoa; phylum Mollusca; class Bivalvia; order Adapedonta; family Hiatellidae; genus Cyrtodaria; species Cyrtodaria siliqua. Next base: position 110,992 of record JAWPHD010006525.1, read on the forward strand.
TGATTCCCTCACATAGTGGGACAGTACAGACAATGAATCGCTACATAGTGGGACAGTACATACAATGATTCCCTCACGTAGTGGAACAGTACAGACAATGATTCCATTCCATAGTGGGACAGTACAGACAATGATTCCCTCACATAGTGGGACAGTACATAAATGATTCCCTTCCTCAGTGGTACAGTAAAGACAAAGATGCCCCCACATAGTGTGACACTTCCATAATGGAACAGTACATTCCTTCCATAGTTGGACAGTAAGGACAATGATTCCTTCAATAGTGGGACAGTACAGACAATGGTTTCTTCCATAGTGGGACAGCGCAGACAATGATTTCTGTCCATTGTGGGACAATACAGAAAATGATTCCCTTCCATAGTGGGACAGTACATACAATGAGACCTTCCATAGTGGGACAGTACAGACAATGAGACCTTCCATAGTGGGACAGTAAGGACAATGATTCCGTCACTTAGTGGGACAGTTCAGACAATGGTTCCTTCCATAGTGGGACAGTGCAGACAATGATTCCCTTCCATAGTGGGACGGTTCAGACAATGATTCCCTTCCATAGTGGGACGGTACAGACAATGATTCCCTTCCATAGTGGGACAGTACAGACAATGGTTCCTTCCACAGTGGGACAGTACAATGATTTCCTTCCATAGTGGGACAGTACAGAAAATGATTTCCTTCCATAGTGGAACAGTTCAGACAATGAAGCCCCAACATAGTGGCACAGTAGAGACAATGATTCCTTCCATAGTGGGACAGTTCTGACAATGATGTCTCCACATAGTGGCACAGTAGAGACAATGATTCCCTTCCATAGTGGGACTGTACAATAATTATTTCCATAGTGGGACAGTACAGACAATGATTCCTTCCATAGTGGGACAGTACAGACAATGGTTTCTTTCATAGTGGGACAGTGCAGACAATGATTTCCTTCCATAGTGGGACAGTACAGAAAATGATTCCCTTCCATAGTGGGATAGTACAGACAATGAATCCATTAACATTTGGGACAGTACAGACATTGAGACCTTCCATAGTGGAACAGTACATACATTGAGTCTCTTCCATAGTGGGAAAGTACAGACATTCGGACCTTCCATAGTGGAACAGTACATACATTGAGTTTCTTCCATAGTGGGAAAGTACAGACATTGAGACCTTCCATAGTGGAACAGTACATACATTGAGTCTCTTCTATAGTGGGAAAGTACAGACATTGAGACCTTCCATAGTGGAACAGTACATACATTGAGTCTCTTCCATAGTGGGAAAGTACAGACAATGATTCCTTCCATAGTGGAACAGTACATACATTGAGTCTCTTCCATAGTGGGAAAGTACAGACATTGAGACCTTCCATAGTGGGACAGTACAGACAATGATTCCTTCCATAGTGGGACAGTTCAGACAATGATTCTCTTCGATAGTGGAACAGTACAAACAATGATTCCCTTCCATAGCGGGATAGTACAGACAATGACTCCTTCCATAGTGGGACAGTACAGACAATGAATCGCTACATAGTGGGACAGTACATACAATGATTCCCTCACGTAGTGGAACAGTACAGACAATGATTCCCTTCCATAGCGGGACAGTACAGACAATGAACTCCTTCCATAGTGGGACAGTACAGACGATGATTCCCTCACATAGTGGGACAGTACAGACAATGAAATCGCTACATAGTGGGTAGCAGTATAAGACAATGATTCCCAACCATAGTGGGAACAGTACTGTCAATGATTTCCCTACGCTATAGTGGACAGTACAGACAATGAATCGCTACATAGTGGGACATAAGTACAATGATTCCTTCCATAGTGGAACAAGTACATACAATTGAAGTCTTTTCCATAGTGGGAAGTACAGAAAACGAATCCTTCCATAGCGGGATACTACATACAATGATTCTCTTCGATAGTGGAACAGTACAAACAATGATTCCCTTCCATAGCGGGACAGTACAGACAATGACTCCTTCCATAGTGGGACAGTACAGACAATGAATCGCTACATAGTGGGACAGTACATACAATGATTCCATCACGTAGTGGAACAGTACAGACAATGATTCCCTTCCATAGCGGGACAGTACAGACAATGACTCCTTCCATAGTGGGGCAGTACAGACAATGAATCGCTACATAGTGGGACAGTATATACAATGATTCCCTCACGTAGTGGAACTGTACAGACAATGATTCCCTTCCATAGTGGGACAGTACAGACAATGAATCGCTACATAGTGGGACAGTTTATACAATGATTCCTTCCATAGTGGAACAGTATATACATTGAGTCTCTTCCACAGTGGGAAAGTACAGACAATGAATCCTTCCATAGCGGGATACTACAGACAATGATTCTCTTCGATAGTGGAACAGTACAAACAATGATTCCCTTCCATAGCGGGACAGTACAGACAATGACTCCCTTCCATAGTGGGACAGTACAGACAATGAATCGCTACATAGTGGGACAGTACATACAATGATTCCATCACGTAGTGGAACAGTACAGACAATGATTCCCTTCCATAGCGGGACAGTACAGACAATGACTCCTTCCATAGTGGGACAGTACAGACAATGATTCCCTCACATAGTGGGACAGTACAGACAATGAATCGCTACATAGTGGGACAGTACATACAATGATTCCCTCACGTAGTGGAACAGTACAGACAATGATTCCCTCACATAGTGAGACAGTACAGACAATGAATCGCTACATAGTGGGACAGTACATACAATGATTCCCTCACGTAGTGGAACAGTACAGACAATGATTCCCTTCCATAGTGGGACAGTACAGACAATGATTCCCTAACATAGTGGGACAGTACAGACAATGAATCGCTACATAGTGGGACAGTACATACAATGATTCCCTCACGTAGTGGAACATTACAGACAATGATTCCCTTCCACAGTGGGACAGTACATACAATGATTCCCTCACGTAGTGGGACAGTACAGACAATGAATCCTTTCATAGTGGGACAGTACAATGTCCCACAGTGTAGTAGGCGGCCCATCTGCAATAAAATTAATATTGCCCATTAATTGGTGAAACTTGTTGACAATGACGATGTGCTTCTCAATAAGTTGAGTATAGTTTTAATTGAAAGTATACCAAATAATGCTCGTGGAGCTTGATAACCAGCCAGTTTGTACCGGTAACCAAGTATCTCCTCTTTATTGGTGAATTTATTTAAAATTGACGATTTTTTGTTCAATAAATTAACCTTGAAAAAAAAAGAAGATATTTTACCAAACTTCGACAAGATGCTTATGGCTAAAATATCTCGGTCAAATGTGATATCCAGCCGGATCACACCAGTAAGCATGGAGTTATCTGCCATGTGATAACCAGCCAGATATCACCAGTAACCCTGGAGTTATCTCCCCCCTTTTAGTGAAAACTGTTCAATTTGACAATGTCTGCTCAATTACTTGAATAATTATAATTTAATTCTAATGGCCAAAATATCTCAGTCGAGTTTGCTAAACAATCAGATCACTTCAGTAACACTGGAGTTATTGCTCATTAATTGGTGACATTTGTTGAAATAGACAATATTTGCTCAGTATACCTTTAGAAATTCTAATCCAAATTTAAAGTAACGTTGACAAAATTCACAACTCAAACGTTGAAGCTGACTGGGAGCGATCACATCAATGCTTCTGCTTGAATGAAAATATACGACATCCATACAAACTACGCAAAATGGGGTCCCGTATATTTGTCAGAAATGAAAGTGACAACACAGGAGTAAGAACAATTCGTTAAAAACATAAATTATTACTTCATCCAGGTTCCACATAACAAAATAGATCAACCGAATGTGCAACCCATTAATGGCATCAAAGGCACTACTAGAACCCGTGTTTGTGCAACACATTAATGGCATCAAAGGCACTACAAGAACCCGTGTTAAGTTACATAGCAACAAGATCATTAGAGAACACAAGAAGAGCTCCCTGAGAACAGTGCAGCTTGACATTTATATTCTTCAGAGAACAACACATTATACACCTGACTTACCATCAGAAAAACAAGGCATCGCTCTTCAAAATAGCAGGAGTTGTGGGGGTGGGATGGGGAGGGCGGATGGGTTGTGTGTGTGTGTGGGGGGTGGGGTGTGGGGGTGAGCTGGTGAGAGGTTAAAGGGTACGGACGATGATTGTCATGTGTAAAGGTATGTCCTGTATACCCTTAAAACATATACATAAACAACTCAAGAGGCAGTAATGTTTACCACGATTTGGATCTTATGTAAAATATTGATAACGAACATGCTAAGATTAGGGTATTTAGAAAGCTTTCTTTCTCGATTCTGTGCTTACTATAAATGTATTGTATGTTTATGTAATCATGATGCTACAAATGCTTAGCAATTGATGATGAGTTAACATCACGGCAAATTATAAATACGTACTTCGACAAAGTATGTTATATCTTATTTAGTGTAAATAGGCATTTTTCAGTACTTTGAATAAAGTATCAGCATGCAGATATAGGGCGATCTCGTCAAACATGTATGTTTAAATTAAGTTTGAAATAAAATGATTGTTGACATGAAAATATTCAGCTTTACTTTTTCATATTATAACGAAACATAGTATCACGTAATTTCTGGTTGTGTTCTGATCTTTACCAAACTTTACCAGATTTTAAATATCAATGAAAGCTCGGACAAGTTCGAAAACCAACCAGATCGGACCAGTAACAGCGGAGTTATGGTCCTTTATTTAGTTAGAAATGCTATATTTTTCCGGTTAGGACGATAGGGCCTTCATTTTTCATCCGATCTTTACCAGATTGTTGCTATCAATGAAAATTCGGACTAGTTTGAAAACTAGAACAATCTCGAAAACCAGCCAGATCTGACCACTAACAGCGGCGGAGTTATGACCCTTGATTTAGTTAAAAATGCTATATTTCGCCTCGTTAAGACGATAGGGCCTTCGTTTTTCATCCGATCTTTACCAAACTTTACCTGATTGTTAATATCAATAAAGGTTCGGACAAGTTCGAAAACCATACAGATCGGACCAGTAACAACGGAGTTATGGCCATTGAATTAGTTAAAAATGCTATATTTTGCATCGTTAAGACGATAGGGCCTTCATTTTTCATCCGATCTTTACCAAACTTTAACAGATTGTTAATATCAATGAAAGCTCAGACTTGTTCGAAAACCAGCCAGATTGGACTATTTTCACCGGAGTTATGGCCCTTGATTTTGAAATATGCTATAGTTTGCCTCGTTCAGATGGTAGGACCTTCATTTTTCATCCGAACTTTACCAAACTTTATTAGATTGATACTATCAATGAAAGCTCCCAAAACCAGCTAAATTGGACTAGTAACAGCGGAGTTATGATCCTTTATTTGGTTAAAAATGCTATATTTTGTCTGGTTAAGACGATATGGCCTTCATTTTTCATCCGATCTTTACCAAACTTTACCAGATTGTTACTATCAATGAAAGCTCGGACTGGTTTGAAAACCAGCCAGATTGGACCATTTACATCGGAGTTATGACCCTTGATTTTCTGAACTATGCTATATGTTGGCCTCATTAAGACTAAAGGGCCTCCATTTAGCCGGATTTCAGTAAAAGATTTCAGGGATGATCAGTACCAAGCCTAGTTGTACATATCGTCACCGTGTTCCGGTTGAATGACTTTGTCTGAGTTATGGCCCTTCAGAGGTCTTAATACACAAACTTTGTCCTAAATAGTTCTCTTTAACCCATGGTCGGATTTAAACGAAACTTTTTAGGGTTGATCAGTTCCAGGGCTAGTTATGCAAATCATCGCAGAGTTCCGGTTGATTTTGTGGCAGAGTTATGGCCCTTTAAAGGTTTTAGTACACAAACGTTGTCTGGACTAGTCTAGTTCTCCTGAACCCCTTGCCACGTTTCAACGAAATTTTGCAGGGATAATCAGCACCAAGCCTATTTGTGCACTTCATCATCGCGTTTCGGTTTAAAGATTTTTGGAGGAGTAAAGGCCCTTTGAATGTTTTTGATACAAACACTTTCCGGGCTAATTCTCCTGAACCCCTGGCTGGATTTCAACGAAACTTTCTTTATTTTTTAGTACTTGTGGTACTTTGATGTTGTTTGTTAATCATAACTTTACAGTTTTTAATAGATACTGTTCCATATGTATAACCATTCTGCTAAAATAGTAATTTTTGCACTCTCAGGAACAAAAGCCAAGCGGACATCCACCCCTATCGTGATTGGACTGATATAATACGTATAAATAAGTAAGCATGGGTGCCACATTCTACTAAAAATACCATCAGACGTTTGTTGGGGGCCCTTGGACTGCCTACTATATATTACATGATATTGTTTCACGATTGCACAGAACTGTATGTATAGTACATGGTATAAGTTCATGATTGGACAGAACTGTACGCATATTACATGGTATTGTTTCATGATTGCACGGAACTGTACGTATATTACAGAACTAAGGTAATCATTGTAAGCATGTAGTTTTTTTTTTAGCAAGTTTCATACAAGTTCAATATAATATCAATTAATCCTGTCATCTGTGTAAACGACCTTTAACATGTGTGTGCAATTTAAAAAACATGTATTGAAACAAGTTTAGAAAAGAATACATAACTATATATAGTTTCCATATATATTCGGAACAAATACTATTCATTTTATGATTTCTCTACATATAATAAATCTGTTCATAAACAAATATGATATACATGTATTTAACATATCGGAACAAATTAAGGCGTTCAAGAGAACCGGAATCCAGATAAACCTTTAGCTATACGAGTACATGTGCCATCTTAGTTTCTATTCTTAAATTGTTTCACACTATCTATGCCTCTAATCATGTCGGCAGCTTTCTCCGCTATCATTATCGTAGGCGCATTTGTATTCCCGGACACAACATTAGGCATGATTGATGCGTCAACAACTCGCAGTCCGGCGATACCTTTGACTTTCAACTCAAAGTCAACAACTGCGGTGTTGTCGTCTGTTCGACCCATTTTACAGGTACCGGATGGATGGTATACCGTATACGCCAGGTGTCGAATTATGCATTCCCAGTACGCGTCAGACTGGAACGCATGTTGCGAGCAAATTGACAATTTCATGTTGTTCAGATTTGCGCCCAACTTCCGCATGGTAGGAGTGGCGATATACTTTTCCCAAATCCTGATCCCCCTAATGTAAGTGTCCACGTCTCGTTTATCTGTTAAATACTGCGGATCTATAATTGGGTAGTCAAATGGATCTGCAGAACGCAATCGTAAATTGCCGACACTTTGAGGGTTCAGTAGACTGAGAACTGTGGTGAAGCCAGGCGTATTTGCTGATTGTATAAGCCACTCTTTGGCTATTTCATCTTTCATGTCGCACACATTCTCGTCCAGGTAGTAGCTCAACATCATAAATTGCATGTCCGCTGCACAGTCTTTCTTTGTGTCACCATCTGTACAGAAAAACGCAGTTCCATCTAGTCCCGCAATTGAATGAATACCAGTGCCAAATAAAAGGTATTGTAACCTTGTTTTCCAACTTTCTATTTTATTTGGCGTAATTCCAACATCAGCATTGATGGTGGTGAACAGATAAAGCAAAAGATGATCCTGAAGATTTTCACCAACTGGTAAATCTGCTACGACTTGAATACCAAGATCTTCTAGTTGATGTTTAGGTCCTATTCCAGATAGCATGAGCAGTTGTGGGGAGTTAACGGCACCACCAGCCACAATGACTTCTTTCTTTGCTTCGATAAAGATTTTTCTACCATTCCGTATAACATACACGCCCGTTGCTCTCTTATTATCAATGGCAATTTTTGTGACAAAGCTTCTAACCCCAACATGAAGATTATCTCTACCAACGGCTCGGCCTAGAAATTCCAGAGATGTGCTACTACGGACACCTTTTCTTATGTTCAGTTGCATTGCACTAAACCCTTCTTGCGTTTCACCGTTGTAGTCGACTATATTATATCCGGTTTCCTTTCCAGCTTCTAAGTACATGTCAGCTATTGGAGTTACACCTCCAGTACTCACACCAAGGTATCCACCGGTACTGTGGTACTTCGATGATTTTAAACTATCTATCAACATATCCTCTGATTTTAAAAAATACGGTAGGACGTCATTATATCCCCACCCACTACATCCTAACGCCGCCCACTCGTCATAGTCATGGCGACTACCACGTGTATACTGCATGGAATTAAATATACCCGAGCCACCAAGCACTTTCCCACGTGGCCAATAGGACTTTTGCTCCTTCATTCCTAACATAGAATGCGTCTGTGGAATTGTGTAATATTCCCAGTCCGCATTTGTTTTTTGGAGATCAAAGAATCGAATGGGAACGTGATATGTTTCATTTTCCGTATAATCCCCGCCTGCTTCAAGTAGAAGCACTCGCACGTTTGGATCCTCTGAGAGCCGGGATGCAACCACAGATCCGGCTGAACCACCACCGACAACAATATAGTCATAGCTGGTATTCAGTACGTCAGTTGCAGCCGAAGGACGCGAATGTGACTGGTACCAGACGAAGTAGGCTGCTGCGACCAGTAGAATGGCGAGTGACTGCAAATACTCCATGTTTACTGAAATTAGACAATGAAGACAGTTAACCACTTATACATATTGAAACAACGTTGACTGTTTTTAATTTAAATGATTGCATTTTACCTGCATCATAAATATACAGTGCACTGGAGTGTATAGAATCATCGGAGTTACGAACATTTTCTGTTTAAAATTCGTTTTTCTCAGCTTATTGTTTTAAAATTGTCCAGGCTTGAAAGCATACATTTATGCAACGTTGAAATGATTTGGAGCATTTCCCCGTGCAAAATGTATCACTAATTGCAACACCTCTCAGAAAAAATGGTTCCTTAGTACCCGAATGAATTGTGTTTTTGAAACTTCAAATCAAATACTGTCACAATAAAATGAGATATAAACATTTGCTTTTATAACAAATGTCAGGGACAAAAGTCAAAATGGCATCAATAAGTTAACTTGTTAAAGTTTGGCACTTCTAGGAAAAACAATGAAATTATGTAAATATATGTGCAAAATAACCTAAAAACAAGAGGCCCAAGAGGCCCAAGAGGGCCTGTGAACTGGCTAACATGGCTCTTATAACATCAATGAAGCGAGTGACTGCAATTTACTTTTTTTTTTAAAGTTTTTGAAGGCCCTATCGTATTAACGAGGCAACATTTAGCTTTTTAACTAAATCAAGGGCCATAACTCCGCTGTTACTGGTCCGATCTGGCTGGTATTCGAACTTGGCCAGTAGAACTTGGCCAGTAGAGCTAATAAAAAAAATATATATAAAAAAAAAAAGTACAAAAAAAATACAAATAATAAACAAACAAAATGGGAAAATAAATGTGGTAAAGTTTGGTAAAGATCAGATGAAAAATGAAGGCCCTATCATATTAACGATTCTGGTAGCTTTCATTGATATTAACAATCTGGTAAAGTTTGGTAAAGGTCGAATGAAAAATGAAGGCCCTATCGTCTTAACGAGGCAAAATGTATAATTTTAAAAAAAAAAGTACAAAAAAAATACAAATAATAAACAAACAAAATGGGAAAATAAATGTGGTAAAGTTTGGTAAAGATCAGATGAAAAATGAAGGCCCTATCATATTAACGAGGCAAAATATAGCACTTTTAACGAAATTAATTGTTAACTTCGCCGTTACTGGTCCGATCTGGCTGGTTTTCGAACTTGTCTGAGCTTTCATTGATATTAACAATCTGGTAAGGTTTGGTAAAGATCGGATGAAAAGTGAATGCCCTATCGTCTTAACGAGGCAAAATATAGCATTATTAACTAAATCAAGGGCCATAACTCCGCTGTTACTGGTCCGATCTGACTGGTTTTCGTACTTCTCCGAGCTTTCATTGATATTAACAATCTGGTAAAGTTTGCAAAAGATCGGATGAAAAATGAAGGCGCTATCGCTTAACGAGGCAAAATATAGCATTTTTAACTAATTCAAGGGCCATAACTCCGTTGTTACTGGTCCGATCTGGCTGGTTTTCGAACTTGCCCGAGCTTTCATTGATATTAACAATCTGGTACATTGCCCTTCACTTTAATATAGACGGTAAGGTATTATATACCTAACCCACTGTATTAGTATTTGTACATACTGTGCAGTATTTGTACATACTGTATAGTTTGCTATTCATTGTGCTCTTGTACAATGTTAACTCGAAGACCCTTTTATTTATTACTGTGCACACTTGCTTGTAACGTTCGTGTCTTGGAATATTCGTTCTTATTAACACCTAAAACAAAATATCGTTAACATATTATTTTTTTTATTTGTCGTTCATTATGGACAACATTGAATAAACTAGATAGTCTGCTTATTAGTAAGTGGGAGACCAGTCTCTTGTCATTGTCGCACAGTTAAAAAAGTGTAAACAATATTATATTTGGTACATGTGCCGAAAGTCATGGATACTGTACCAGTAACCATGTGTACATAACGTCGACCTAAAAGTCGAGATAGGATTTAACGAATGCCTGTAGTTTTTATTTCACATTTTGGAGAGAGAGGGAGAGAGACAGAGAGAGAGAGAGAGGACAGAGAGAGAGAGAGAGTATATTTCTTCAAAACACCACACACGTGTTTCTGTCAGATATATGCCAAAAACGCACCATTACATAGCTAGGGTTAAAAAAAAACGCCGGGGGAGCCTAGTTTTGTCGGACCTTGATGTACATACATCTACAAAAATACCTTTCAAAAAGCACTGGATCCCAGTATATATATATATATATGGAGAAAATGTTGTACAAAACCACTTACCAGCGGATTCGAAACCAGCATCTAGGACACACACATTGTCATATATATACTAAACCAAATTGCTAAGTATCAACCTAAGAATATGGCAATACTATTCTCATTGTTTTTGTGTATTTTTGAGCTTGATTAGAGATACGGTTTAAACTGCAAAAATAACGAGTGTAAATCGTCTGCTCTTATTTTAAAAACTTATACATATAAGTCAATGTGTTTTTCTTAGAAATAAGTTATAAACACTTATACAACTGGGTATATAGGATTGTATTAAGCACTTCGAATTAGTGAAGCTTTCGATGTTCCTAATTCTAAAAATATGCAGTTAAAATTATTTTTGACATCATGTTTTTACTAGCATTACCATTACAAAATGCGTTTTGCAAAAGAAAATGTCTAAATATTTAATGTTAACGCTGAATTACAGTTACTTGAATTTCAAACAGTATTCAATGTAAAGGGAGGTAATTTAAGAACAGTTACTTGAATTTCAAACAGTATTCAATGTAAAGGGAGGTAATTTAAGATTATTCATATTTCATTTTTTTATAGACGGAAAATCAGCGATAAATGGGTCAAATGTGTATGTTTTTTTCTATTATTTCATACCAATTTTAAGAATTTTATATCTTTAAGCGATCTTTGACTCATGTTATGTGTTTTATCAGTACATTTCATGTTTTCATATAAAGGAAGGGTAACTCTCAAAAGATGTAACAATTTAAACAAAAAATAAATGTTTTACAAACTATGGGTCAAAACAAAATACTTATCATACATCTATTCTAAAATATATTTAAAATAAGAAAATTAGTTAATACTTAGCAATTTTGTTCAGTGTATGTGCATTTCAGATCAGCTACGCTCGTAGAGTATGAATATACTAGAGTATAAATATACGAGTAACACTATGAAAAAAGTAAATCAGAATATCTAACACCTTTATGAAACGTTGCAATATTCAATACTTGCTCATTTATATTGTATATTTACTCATTCATATTCTATATTTTTGTCATTTATATTCTGTTATTGATCATTTATATTCTATATTACTGTTTGTATTGTATACATTTTCATTAATATTCCATATTTTGATATTTATATTCTATAACTGGCATATTTTGTCAGTCATATTCTATAATTGATCATTTATATTCTATATTTACTATTTGTATTCTATACATGTTCATTTATATTCAGTGTTTTATATATATGTGCAATGTTTCATATATATGTGTTATAATTTCTGTGTATATTGTATAATTATCCATATATTATTCTATATTTTGCTATTTATATTCAATGCGTTAGTTCATTTATATTGTATAATTGCATGCTGGGTAAACTCTGTCAAATGGTCTCACACCTCTATTATCTACCCTGAAAACTCACGGACCCAGAGACAAAAGGAAAACAGAAAATAATTATATTTTTTCTCAATTTTAGGCAATTTTTAATTTGAAAAATAGGTTTTTCATTGCTTTAGCATACATCTGCAGTGTAAAAGACAGATGATACAGAAAATCCCATGTTGATATGAGGTTTCATTAAAATTTCAGAATTGTTTGACCGAAGCACCACATATTCAGCTAGATAGTGTATGAATTTTGTATTTTTCATAGGGTTCACAAAACATGAGCGAGAAAAAACCCCAACCTGGCTAACTTATGTATTTTATTGTTTTAAATTACTGGTCTTGGCTATACTGAAGATATTAAACCAACAACAATGTCTGCTGCTGCCCTGCTTTGAAGCTCAGATGTTGGAAAAGGCTGTACAGTAACCCTATGGGAAAATAATTTGTGGTGTGAGACCTTACCACACCACGCCAACACCCGGGCCGTGATAATGCGCAATAGTATTCGTGTTATTAATAACCATTCCATTTGACAGAGTTTACCATACAATTAGGCTGCTCCACAGACGTCATTAAAATAGACTTGTTTGAGTGAACGAGACCTGCACCGTGGAGCAAACGAGACCTGCACCGTGGAGCAGTCTACCATACACTATAAATAAAGGTCCATAAATAAACTAACGTCTTGAATATAAATAGCAAAATATAGAACGTATATGGAAAATTATAACACATATATATGAAACACTGCACACATGTATAAAACATTGAATATAAATGAACATGTATAGAATACAAATAGTAAATAAGAATAATAAATGATCAATTATAGAATATGAATGACAAAATATGCAATATAAATATGCCAGTTATAGAATATAAATATCAAAATATAGAACATAAATGAAAATGTATACAATAGAGAAGTAATATAGAATATAATTGATCAATAATAGAATATAAATGACAAACATATAGAATATGAATGAGTCAATATACAATATAAATGAGCAAGTATTGAACACTTGCCATACTCCTTACCTTACTGTCTGGTGGTAAACTGGCGCAGAACTACGAATAGCGGAACTATTGTCAACTATTTTTTCTTATTTTAAGCAACTGCTGCGTAAACGCATTAAGTAAATTTATGCGTAAATATATGAGAGAGAGATACTGATAAACAGTCCAAGGACACTGATCAACACGAATGTATGTGCACCGACAAATACCACAGTAGGGGGTCCCAAAGGGGGCCACAGTAGGGGGTCCCAAAGGGGGGGTGGGGTGGGGGGGTTCACGTGATCACGTAAAATAAAAACAAGGATCACGTCTTCACGTGAAAATAGCAGAACTTTCACATTTCACGTTAAATGTTAAATCAACAAAACAAAACCACACACAATCACACACAAACTTGAGCCGTCAGATGTATTCTGAGGCTTTCAAATTGACAACAGCATTCTGGCATCTCGGGGGAGGCTCAGGGGAGGAGGAGGGACACTGAAAAGACTGAAAAGGACTAACAATTAAAAGGACTAAAAATTCACGTTTCACGTCACCATATCACGCGATCACGTTTTACCAAGACCAAAATCACGGATCACGCTGATATAATTTTTACGCAATCACGCAAAAATATTATTTGTTTCACGTGTCACGTTTTTAAAAACACCCCGATCACGTTTTCATGCAAAACCCCTTTGGGACCCTCACAGTAGGTCAACGCGTAGTAGGTTAACGCTGCTGTAAAGAAAGATAAAAAATATCTGTGTCCGACTGATCTTATGTTTAAGTATCCAGTATTTCTAAATTAAAGGGTTCTCCCCAGACGTGTTTTGCATGTCGCGCTCGACATGCCTTTAATGGAGCCACTGACAACTAAAGTTTTAATAACACTTAAACCATATGAATATTTAGTTTAATATATTTCAATTGATCAGCCAAATACGCTATCTTGGTACGGCCTTTTTCTAATTGACCTTTGTTTTTCCAACCAGACATTTGACCTTAAATAATTTGTGACCAATGTTCAACAACTGTTTAACTTCATCAGAAGAGGGCTGGCGTGCCGCAGGCGGTAGCGCGGCGGATTTGTAATCGGAGGCCCCGGGTTCAGTCCTCCGTGGTGCCACTGAGTTCCGTCGGTGTGTTCTTGGCAAGACACTTTCCCTTAGCCCCGTCCGTCGGATGGGGACGTAAACCGGGCGGTCCCGTGTATCGGTCTATCCTCCGAGCACGTTAAAGAACCATAGGAATCTATTCGATAATAAGAGTAGGGCAGGTTCCCGGATTCCTATGTATCCTTCCCCTCTCTCTGGGGCAGCTCTAAATACTGTGTTGATGAGCCGTTAAACAACATTCAATTCAATTACTTCATCAGAATATCCCATCTGGTGACTATGTTCCATCGAATACCACTCCACAACATCCAAAAAGAGTAAAAATGCAATATTTAGAGTGGTAGCAGGTTTTTTGCTAGTAGCCGATTGAATTTCAAATACATGTCTTCTTTATTAGAATCTTTTTTATTTTATTTTTTTATTACCGCTGGTAACACATGCATAACAACAAGATCTGTTGGTTTGGGACTCTGTTACTGGTTCATCACTGCAGATAAAAAAGACGCACTGACTTCGTTTATAAATAAACATCTTTATTAAATATCTTACGTTCACAATATGTCATGAAAAGGCATGTAATATATCATGTTGTATTATTTAAAACATTAATGCCATACACGTGTATCATTAATTAGATCAATTCCAGTTCAGACCATCGATCAGGAAGGACGTCTTGCGGCTGGAATCGTTCGCACCATGTTGGACAGTGATATCCAAAAATCTGTGCAATATGGTTAGCGCGGGAAGCTTTAGTTGGTTATAAAATGCTTCGCATATGTTTTTATCCTGTTTTTTCCTAGGCCCTAAAGAGGGACGCTTAGACGACTACTGAAACTGCAACGTTGGACCAGCGAGATACCCCTTGCCACTGCAAGTCCCATCAACTGACAAGAGGCAGACTAGGATGGAACACAACGGCTCACCGAGAACCATCAACACGCTAACCTTGCGAGATATACACTGGCTGTGGGTAGCTACCATATTCGCGGAGGAGCAATCACCACGCCCAAGTGCAAAGCCACAGGTGTTGGGAACTAAAAAAAATATTTAAAAAAATAAATGAATATATATAAATATATATATATGCTTGGCACAGTATCCCCAGATCCGGCACCTTTCATTGTCACTGTCTCAATATAGCTGTGGTGGTTGAACGCTTAAATGTGGCCCACTCATATGAGCTATAATTGTATGTATGTATGCGTCTATATGTTAATTGTGCCTTCAGACGAGTGTGTTATGATGTAGAGATACAGTTTATCAACGTGTGTTGCAGCTACCTTTTATAAGGAGTGAATATATACGCTTGATTTCTGTGTATCTCGTCATAGCTAGGCGCCCTGCCGTAGTTCGTCCGAAGGTTGTCTGTCCTTGGTAGTTCACAAATATTTCTCCCCATATATATATATATATATATATATTATATTTCGTGTTATTTGTTGAAAACAAACATATTTTAAGTGTTCCTAAAAAAATGTCCCACATTATCGTAGTTATTGACAAGGTTGAAAGCTCTCTCTGGTCAACGTTTGGTACCTAACTGTTTTCATAAATTATTTCACTGGCCAAATTCTGAGAATTCTCCACAAATCTGGGCTGGTTGGAACCGCAGATGTATGTCATTCTCGAAACCGAAAACCGAAAACAGTTCGATCAAACTGTTTTTCTGTGACAAGTCAAAATGCTTCAAAAAACGCGATTTCCCGGTAGGTATACATCACTATGGAACAAAATAAGAACAGTGCAGCTTGGCATTTCTATTCTTCAGAGAACAACACATCATACACCTGACTTACCATCAGAAAAACAAGGCATCGCTCTTCAAAATAGCAGAGAGATAGCTTTCAACAATAAGTACGAATGAGAAAGAGGACATTTTCAGAAAAACATTAAGGATGAAGTGTGGGGGAGATGTGGGGGTGGGGGTGGGGAGGGCGGATGCGTTGTGGGGGAGTGGAGCTGGTGAGGGGTTAAAGGGTACGGACGATGATTGTCATGTGTAAAGGTATGTCCTGTATACCCTTAAACAATATACATAAACAAAGAAGACAATTATAACGTTTGGAGAGAGGTGGAATAAAACAAACATTGTGGAGGGGCAATACACAGAAACATTTAACAATAAAATAGGTATACCACACACACACACACACACACACACACACGCAACCCCTTTAACACCAATGAATTTGAGAAGGGTGGGGATTGGGGTGGGGGCAAGGGGATGAGCAGAGAATTGATGTACATGTAATTTTGAAGTATATAACTAAAGGCATTGTTTTTATAATAGGGTCGATGGTTGGTGGGTAGGACGATGATTGAGGTGAGCAGTTACATAATTCACTATAATTATGGTGTACGATTAAACAAAACTAACAACACAGAAATGTCCGAGCAGTACGTTTATATATCGAACAATGGTGTTGGTCAAATTAATATAATGGCCACCGCTTTATTATTGAATTAACGGAAGATAGGTAGAATGATACAGGAATTGGAAAAGCCACAACGGCGCAAAACATTTGGAAATTACACGAATACTATTATCTGATCATAGTTTCCTCTGCATGGACCTAAAATAATGAAGTGGTCACGATTAATAAAAAATAATTCAAAAGTATTTTTTTACATAAGGCATGTAAACTTTAAAAATAAAAGATTTGTCCTTGTATTTCCCGCAGCTCAAGTCTTCTTATAATCTTCCGCAGACCAACTGTTCTTGTCTTTTCCGCAGACCAGCAATTATTGTCTTCTGCCATTTAAAAACATTTGGTATTTTGTCTCAAAGGATTGATGTTAATTACGATCTGGATCTTATGTAAAATATTGATAACGAACATGCTAAGATTAGTGTATTTAGAAAGCTTTCTTTCTCGATTATGTGCTTGTTGTAAATGTATTGTATGTGTATGTAATCATGATGCTACAAATGCTACGCAATTGATGATGAGTTAACATCACGACAAATTATAATACGTACTTCGACAAAGTATGTTATATCTGAAGTAAATAGGCATTTTTAAGTACAGTCAGTACTTTGAATAAATTATCAGCATGCAGATATAGGGCGATCTCTTCAAACATGTATGTTTAAATAAAGTTTGGAATAAAATGATTGTTGACATGAACATATTCAGCTTTACTTTTTCATATTATAACGAAACATAGTATCACGTAATTTCTGTTTGTGTTCTGATCTTTACCAAACTTTACCAGATTTTAAATAACAATGAAAGCTCGGACAATCTCGAAAACCAGCCATATCGGACCAGTAACAGCGGAGTTACGGTCCTTTATTTAGTTAGAAATGCTATATTTTGCCGGTTAGGACGATAGGGCCTTCATTTTTCATCCGATCTTTACCAGATTGTTTCTTCCGATCTTTACCAGATTGTTGCTATCAATGACAATTCTGAATAGTTCTCCTTAACCCATGGTCGGATTTAAACGAAACTTTTTAGGGATGATCAGTTCCAGGGCTAGTTATGCATATCATCGCCGAGTTCCGGTTGAATGATTTTTGGCAGAGTTATGGCCCTTTGAAGGGTTTAATACACAAACATTTTCTGGCCTAGTTCTCCTGAACCCCTTTCCAGATTTCAACGAAACCTTGCTGGGATAATCAGCACCAAGCCTAGCTGTGCATATCATCATCGCTTTCTGGTTTACAGATTTTTGGAGGAGTTATGGCCCTTTAAATGTTTTTGATACACATTTTCCGGGCTAATTCTCCTGAACCCCTGGCTGGATTTCACCGAAACTTGACAAGGATGATCGGTAGGACGCCTAGTTGTGCATGTCATCAACATATTCCGGTTGAATGATTTTTGACCGTGTTATGGCCTTTTAAAGGTTTAAATAGACACACTTTGTCCAGATTAGTCTCTTCTGAACTCCTTGCCGGATTTCAACGAATCTTGGTGGGGTTGATCAGTACCAAGTCTTGTTGCACCTGTCATTGCCATGTTCTGGCTGAATGAATTTTGGCAGAGTTATGACCTCTCAAAGATTTTAATACACTAACTTTGTACAGACTAGTTCTCTTGAACCTCTGACTAGATTTCAATGAAACTTTGCAGGGATGATCAGTAGCAAGCCTAGTTGCGCATGTCATCGTCATGTTCCGGTTGAATGATCTTCGAAAGAGTTGTGGCCTTTATACATAAACATTATCTTTAGCCAGTAGAGCGTCCACAGGCCCTCTTGGGCCCAATATGGGTGGCTTTGGAATAGAGTGCCGCTTAGGCCGGTGATGGGGGCGTGAGCGGTGTTGCTTCTAACATTGCCTCTCATGAACAGACTCAATAAACTGAGTCTGTTACTTTATTCTCTTGGTTGTGTTTGTTGCTTCCAAAATATCACCCTTGTCAGTATGTATTAACATTCACACTAGCGTTCGATTAGTGCAGAGTGGCGGTTGTAACAAATCTCCCCGTGCTACGAATCAGTATTGTTATTTTTACTGGCCCTTTGGGACCAATGAGCCCAATGTGGGTGGCTTTGGAGTCGAGGGCCGCTTAAGCCGGTGCTGGGGGCGTGAGAGGTGTTGCTTTTACATTACCTCTCATGAACAGACTAACTAAAACCGAATATGCTACTTTATTCTCTTGGTTGTGCTGATGCTTCAAAAGGATCACCATTGGCAGTATTTATTATAGTACTTGCGGTACTTTGATGTTGTTTATTAATCATAACTTTACAGTTTTTGATAGATACTTTTCCATATGTATAACCTTTCTGCTAAAATATTCATTTTTGCACTCCCAAGAACAAAAGCCAAGCGGGCATCCACCCCTATCGTGATTGGACTGATATAATACACAAGTAAGCAAGGGTGCCACATTCTACTAAAATACCATCAGCTGTACACATACATGAATGCAAATTTCTGATTTACATCGGTGTTGATTTATCATGTTTACTGCACACATACATGAATGCAAATTTTTGATTTACATCGGTGTTGATTTATCATGTTTACTGCACACATACATGAATGCAACTTTCTGATTTACATCAGTGTTGATTTATCATGTTTACTGCACACATACATGAATGCAGATTTCTGATTTACATCAATGTTGATTTATTATGTTTACTACACACATACATGAATGCAAATTTCTGATTTACATCAATGTTGATTTATTATGTTTACTGCACACATACATGGATGCAATTTCTGATTTACATCAATGTTGATTTATTGTGTTGGAAAAGTCAATGAGTATCAGTGGTAACTGTCTGTCGGTTTATGCTCCCATTTTTATAGGGTGAGTTGTCGTGTAGAAGTTATGGTTAAGTCCGTCCGTATACATCAATGTTGATTTATTATGTTTACTGCACACATACATGAATGCAAATTTCTGATTTACATCAATGTTGATTTGATTTATCATGTTTACTGCACACATACATGAATGCAAATTTCTGATTTACATCAGTGATGATATATTAAGTTTACTGCTCACATACATGAATGCAAATTTCTGATTTACATCAGTGTTGATATATCATGTTTACTGCACACGTACATGAATGCAAATTTCTGATTTACATCGGTGTTGATTTATCATGTTTACTGCACACATACATGAATGCAAATTTTTGATTTACATCAGTGTTGAATTATCATGTTTACTCAAGGATTTGTACAATATAACTTATTGTACAAATCCTTGTTTATACAGATGACAGGATTAATTGATATTATATTGATATTTTATGAAAACTTGCTATAAAAATCAAAGTACTGAAAGTACTGAGAATGCAAGGTTTGATAGGAAACTTAAAGACTGTTTGAATATTCGCACGTTTTAAAATGTCAATTAATTTGACATTGTTTTAGCCAAATTGGCGATTTTGGGCGACCTACAAACAAAGGCTAGATAACTCTGATGTGTCTAGTCTGATGCAACTGGTGTTGTATTTGTCCAAGTTGTGTCCAAGTTCAGTGGCGTAACCTAGAAAACGACTTCTGCTGCAGGGACGAATAACTTAACATGAGGCACTACTCGTTGATTCAACTTCCCTATGTCTTCCCTATGTCTTCCCTACATTGAAAATAAACTTTACTGTAGTATTTACTAAAAAATAAAAATACGAATTTATAGGTGGAAGAAAGAATTGAAATTGACTATAAGAAATTGGCCATAATTTTGATAAAAAACCCCAAAAAAAACAAGAAACAGAACAGAACCTAGCTGGACAAAGTATGTTGAAATGCCACAGCTATGTGCAGTTTCATGATTTAGTCGATTTCAAAATACATGTTTACAAACAAAACATTAAATATATTAGTAAGCACATTGCCCGAATTCACCAAACATTACAGAGAAAATGAATAGACTCCATTTTTGAAAAAGGACACAAAAACAATTTTTAAAATATGCATGCAAATAAAAACAAACATCAAACAAAACGCAACTCGGTTTAAACTTTTGTCATTATGAGTGAACACTCAGATAATCTGGAGCGTGACACTTGTTATGAATGAATACTGATAACCTGGAGCTTGACACTTGTTATGAATGAAAACTCAGATAATCTGGAGCTTGACACATGTTATGAATGAAAACTCAGATAATCTGGAGCTTGACACAAGTTATGAATACAAACTCAGATAATCTGGAGCTTGACACCTGTTATGAATGAATAACAGGTGTTTCCAAATTAGATGACGTCATGACGTCACAGCGTCAGTGATGTGGCCATTTTGGATGACGTCATGTTAAAACTGTTAGCGTTGACTGAGACAGACACTGATTGATTTTATAGTAAAACAATACGGGCTATTACTCCAATAATAGCCATAGTTATTAGGAGGCAGCACCCACGGTTTTGTTAGCTAGCTCTGCAATTGTAATGTTCGTTTAATTGCGCATGCGCAATCTTTTTTCTGCCTTTCCCTGTCAAAAACTTAATGACAGCGGTATGTAGTTTTTTCATGTTGTGTAAAATAATTATTTATTTCTCCCTTTCCTTGAGGTCAATTTTTTTATTTGTTTGCAATAGCAGCATAATGAGCTTCTGTTAACTTAATAAGTATTCCGCCATACTTTCTATTCAAGATGCTTTCGAATTAAGATTTTAGAAGATTTGTGTTTTGTCTGGATGCTTTGTCTCGTAACGTCAGCATATACTATACAGTTTATATCGCCGTTAATTAGGATAATTTCTGAAATTAAACTGGCGTACTCATATTATTGAGGTAGAGTGTTGTAATGCATATGTTAACTTTGTAATAGACCAATCAACACTTGAGTAAAAAATCCAACATGGCGTCATCGGTCAAAGGTCATAGGGGAAAAACTTCACACGTGACCAATGTAAACACTATGGTTGATGAGTGTATCAATCACGTTTGCTGGCATTTATAATTGTTTATGCGAGTTACTATCATTTGTTTGCTTATTAAACGATACAGTACACATATAAATTAATCTTGCTAATAGTGTTGTTTTCGTGATAAAAATACGTATTTTATGCCATTAAATGGTAGATTGTCCTTATCACTTTAGAACTGTCAAATTTAAAGTTACGCCAATTATCTATTCGCTTTTGAATTTGTATATTACTTTTGGAACCATTTCTCACGTTTCTGACTGATATATTATATAAAAACAAATCGTAATAAACCCTTTTTAAATGATAGCCGATGCTAATATTGTAAAATTGTCCATATGTTTCGTAGTTGGGTGGGGTTGGGGGCGGGGTGTAAACAGATACCCATGCATATATACAAGCTGACATTTGCAGCAAATGTCATTTGATATAAGTGTCATTAATTTCCTATTTAAAAGTACAAAATTGAACTATTTTTTTAAAGAATTAAAGAAAGAAGGGAGAGAGAGACACTCTGATAAAGGCTATATAATGTCATTTGATATAAGTGCCTTTAATTTTCTATTAAAAGTATAAAATTGAACATATTTTTGAAAGAGTGAGAGAGAGAGAGAGAGAGAAATATATATATATAGGGAGAGAGAGACACTCTGATAAAGGACTGCAAAAGGACATTTCTTCTCTATGTCTAAATTAATACATGGGCATGTATTTTAATATGAAACCCAGGCACAGCACTTTCTTTTTTTAGAGATTGTACATAGTGAGAAATCATAAACGCTATCAGTCACCACACAAACATGTTTCAAACATCAGAAACCACAGACCCTGGAGCTCTCAATTCAGCCTATGACACACCACTCTATTCAGACAAATGTATGTGCTTATGTATGTCTGAATGGAGGTCTGATGCTTAGTGCCAGTGTAAAAGTTGATTCAGGCAAAATTAATGTAGCTGGCAATCTGTGTTGGGATAGTTCAATTTTCATTTAAACATCCGACCAAACGGATGTTAAATCACCGATGCTTCACATTTGGGGGCTAGATTAAACAGCTAAAATCAACATCAACGTGAAAACACACTGAAACATATATTACTTCATGTCTAATAGACTTGAGAAATGCTTGACTTTTATTCTAAGATTTGAAGTTCCTAATGGACAAATTTAAACAGTATATTTACTTACTTTTTATTTAATTGTGTCAGAATTATTTCACAATAGATTATTTAGCTGAAAAAGAATGTATTAAAACATTTGTCTTTTCATCTTTTTTCAGTTTGCAAATAGATCTGTACTACGGTGATGATATGTGGTCATACCAATGAAATATGTTTAAAACATCATATTATAAATTAAATTGCCATGCTTAAAAAGCATTTATATTAAATACTGATCTTTCTGGTGTTGTTGTACCCAACCTGGATCTCAAAAATCAGCCAGAGACACAGTCATCACTCCATTTAGACCTGCATGTGCTTATCTGAATGGTGATCTGATGCTGATAAGAAAGTTGGACAGGGGCCTGGGGTTTTCACATATGAAGCTCAGCTAAGAGAAGAGAAAGAATCGTTTAATAAAACCCTCTGGCAAGGCTTAATTTATACCATAATCAACTTATTTTACCAGTATTAAGTTAATCTAAATACTAGAGTAAGTTTGTAATGAAAGTTTGTAATGAAATAAAACAAACACAAAGTTTAAGTTATAATGTCATAATTTCTGCTAGGGCGAAATTTAAAAAAAGCATAGTCACACAGTTTAATAATAATGGAGATAATTAAAGATCTACATCTGCAAATGAAGTAGGGAGATCCCCGCTACTTTAGATATTTTTTGCATCAGCACTCAATTGAATTTAGCATTTTTTTGTGATATTTGTAAGCTCTTCTTCCAAACACTTGACACTTGGCTGTTGTGCAACAGAGAATGTTTAACTGGTTAATTACACAGAAATAAAGAATATATACTTGTTAATTTTTAATCAATATTTATACAACTATACAACTGATTGACAATTCGGGTGAAAGTTTATATGGATTATGCGAGTAGTTTTATCAATTTGTAACAGCATACAATAGGACAATATAGTTCATCTTACCAAAACTCCTTTTACCAGACAACCACATGCCACAAATACCACACATAATGACATGAAGAAAAAAACTAGTCAGATCAGTAAATGTGTTCAATGTCAGGAAATCAGTTTATTCAGGCATATACAATAATTAATGCAGGGTATCTGTATTTGGATGGTACAATTGTTCATGTAAATATGAATCAAACCAAGTATATGTTAAATCATATTTGGGGGCTACATTAAACAGGTACAAAGTAAAATAAGAGACATAAATTCAATACCAAAATGAAAACACACCCAAACATATATTACTTCATGCTATTGCTTGACTTTTATTCTTAGATCTGAAATTCCTAATATACACCTTTAAATATAGGACCATGTGTAAAGAGACTCAAGGAAGACTGCAGACAGATAATGTGTATATAGTTTAATTGCTGTTTAACCATTCATATGTATTTAATATGTAGCCTATCCAATATCTACGATTCATATTGTCATCAATATTCAAGTCAATTAATTTTCACAAATGCAAATATAATAAATAATAATGTAGATCTACATTGTATTCAGCCAGAATTTTTTTAACCGGATGTTAAAACCTATCACAGTCTTATTTTAATATCAATATCCTATTATTGTAATGAAGTATTATTTTTAGATACATTAATTGTGGTAAAAAAGCAGTGTCATACAGCCAACATGCAACATGTTGAATATATATATATTCCTTCCTTTCAAACATTGAATACATTTGAATTGAATGTTGTTTAACGGCTCATCAACACAGTATAGGTTATTTAGAGCCGCCCCAGAGAGAGGGGAAGGATACATAGGAATCCGGGAACCTGCCCTACTCTTATTATCGAATAGATTCCTATGGTTCTTTAACGTGCTCGGAGGATAGACCGATACACGGGACCGCCCGGTTTACGTCCCCATCCGACGGACGAGGCTAAGGTAAAGTGGAATACATTTGAAGGAAGTTGATTTATTTTCAAGCCACGTTAATATTATTTAATGTACTTAACTGTATCATTAATGCTTTGTTGCAGCAGACTGAAAGAAGGCAATCTTCATTTAGTTTGCTTATTTAATGTCAGCTGACTTCATAACAACAGTATACAGTTATTTAGGAAGGCACAAAACTAACTAACACATCAGAAACGTATTATCATTTATTAAGTTTTTTTGGCAAATCATGGGCGCGGCTCCAAAGATCGGGCTGCCGGCAACAAATACAGTATATGGCAGCCCTAACAATTTTCACAAAAGGAAGCCCCAAACGGCTTCATTAAAATGTTTTATCAAAACTCTAATTATAAATTAAAATGTTTCTGCGTTTAATAACTTGAAAGTTAACAATAATGTGCACAGCCGAACTAGGCGTGGTGCACCACAGTAAAGCCCCAAAGGGCTTAAATATTTCATGCTGTAATCCCGACCCTGGGAAACAGTGGTCAGTATTACATTGCCCTCTGGTGACGAATTAGCGTGATCTGCGCATAATTTCGCGCAACGCATTTGTGAATGTTGTAAAAAGTGGGAAGATGTTCCAAAATCACTTTCCAAATAATAATAAACAATTAAATGTTATTAAACAACAACCTGTAGCATGTCGCTTTCTTTTTATAAGTTCTACATTCTATTCCGCTGCCATTTTACTATTACGACATCGGGATTTACCTCCCTTCGACACAGACTGCTTTTCGCGTTGCTGACCTCGAATACAAAAATGGGTAAAACAAAACGTGGTTTCTTAAGCGTAAAACAATTAAACAAACGTAAACAGATCTTAGAAGCACAGAAGAGAAGATGGCAGAACACAGGGAACACTGAAACCGTAGATTCCACCGGCGATCATGGTTATTGTACGTATAAATGTTCTCTGAAATTTTATATTTTCTCTGACTTCAGTAGTGCATATTTTTGGCGAAAACGAAAGTAAAATTATGTTACTTGCTCAGGTTGGTCATTGTAATTGGAGCATTTTACATTTAGCAACATTTATTGCTAATATTGGTTTTAATATGAAATAGGTTAAACCTATAGGGCGAGCACAGTTCATGTTTGATTGTGCCGCTGCGTATGTATGCACCGGTATGTGCAAGTCTAGCTGCGAGAATCGTAGCTCTTATGGCGTGTACCTATATCATGGTAGGTACATACCACCATAAGAGCCATGATTCTCACGTCTAGTGCAAGTCTACCTGTACGTGTCTTATGAATCGTGACATCCCACCCCAACAAATTTCTAAGGATTATAATCCGTCCGCCTACGACAGGCGTCGTACCCGACGATTATAGGCACACTTGAGTCTGGACTTTTATCTGTGTGTTTGTGTGTGATGTGATGATATGTCTACTTGAAGCAGCGAACTAAATGGTTTCTTTATAGTGCTGCCACACTGGAATACCACACCGTAGTAGACATGATACCCCCAGTCACATTATTCTGACACTGGTCAATCAGTCGTAGCACTACCCATTATTTGCTCGTCAGGCAAGTGTTCCATTTTTAAAGTATCTGGTGACTCGAACCCACGACCTCCCGAATGCAAGGCAGACGCTCTAACCAGTACACCACAATGCTTCGGTAAAATTTCAATTCGTTCCCAGACAGGACAGATATGGCATGGAACGAACTTCGAACGGCTATCTAGTCCTGATCCAGTCTGGATCGACATTGGCTTAATCACCAACCGTCATAAAAGCTGCTACTGCATCAGTGTATGTAAGCTATATATAAATAAACCGTGATGCACGCGTATACTTTTTGCCGAACAACATGTAATTACGGTTTCAACGTTATGTCATTACGAAAAATGTATATATACGATTTAAGCTTTTTTTTATTTGAATATACGTCCAATATACGTCTTGTCTTCAACGTGTGTTAAATTGATTCATACGTATTGTCTAATCATTATGATGATGTATGTTTGAGAAAAGTACAATGATTTTAAAACATAGGAATTTGTTGTTTCCTACTTGACATTTAATAAATGGTGGTCCATTTTCAGAATATTAGTTCAATATTTAGTTGAGTATGTCTGGGGTGGAGGACACCAGTCCGACGTTTTTCATCAATATATTCTGAAAATGCACCAAATTCATCAAATGTTATGTAGAAAAGACGTTGATTTGTTTCACCGTTCTTGATGTTTAGCACTAGCTGTGCTCAAGATACTTATTAGTTTCTACATCTACATTTTAAGAAACTGAGTGTCCTATTTGACCCTAATGTTTCTGTCGGTGGTAGAAAAACAAAAATAGTGAAATGATAGGACAGAGAAAAGCATAGATCGATTGAAGCAGGAGACAGGTAAAGTTTCCAAACCGTGTTTTCATCTCCTTCAAATTTGAATTACTCCGTAGCATCAGACCAACCGGATGACCGGTTACAGGTACACTGGCATAGGAACGTTTCATTTATATGGAGGTCCAGTGGAAACCTCAAACTTTGTTAAAAGTAAAAAAAAAGAAAAAAAAAAAGATGAAGCACCAATAGTGGCGCGAAAGCCGGATTGCGAATTTAACATTTTAAGTGAAAAATCTGTGTGAAAAGGGGGATAGTCCAGGTAAAATACATGACATAGTTAGGGTTATTTTCATATAACATTTGTATCGATGTTGAACAAGTGTCAAGTTTCAAAGCTTTTCGACCATACAATTTTGAGAAATGAGGAAAAAACAAAAACTTTAACGAAAACTTCAAAACTCGTAGACGGACGGACGGATAGACGGACAAAAATGGAAATCGCCGAACTGCAAGCCTGGATTTGCTACGCAATCCAGCCAAAAATAAAAAATAAAAATTCTGTACATTATGGTGGACAAATTTGCTATTATTTCGGGCGTTTGTTTAAGCTAAAGGGTTTTCAGCGATGTGAGTGAGTAATTTTAACAAAATGTAAATACATTATATATAATTGGAACTGGCAATTTTAGTGGTAAATAAAAACACCTTAGTTTGGAAATTCGGTTAAAAAACAAATATTTTACAGCCATCAGTTCAGATGATGCTATTTGTATGTAAATTCCTATCTATCTGTCTACATCCTGCATTAGCCTCTTTCGGGTGTACATCTGCCGTGTTGCTGGGACAGCAAAAAAATAAGAAATCTCAAATATAACTTCAGTTAGCCTCAATAGTTTCAGAATGTCTTAATTTCGGTTTGCCCAACTCATTAAAACCATTTTTGGATAAAAGGTCGAAGCGCCCCAAAATATGCAACATAGGGTAAAAATACCTTTTGAACTTCTACTACCTAAACACGCCAGTCAAATTATTGGAATCTCGGGAAGGAGGCTGTTCCTACCCCTGTCAGTGTGAGTAACATCTTGGTCCTAACCATCGTTTAGTCACTCTAGACCTGGTGTTGTTCTAAATATTAGTAGTTATATTTTTTCATAATGGACCATAATGTTACTGTGCGGTAAAAAAAGATGCGATGACAGAGTGGTTAGCTTACTTGCCTCTGGATATAGAAGTTTGGGGTTCAACTCCCTGAGGTTCACGTCTCGAGAATTGATAACGCATTCCCTTAGATCTAGAACTATTCGTGTACGATAGTTAAAGCTACTGTGAAAGTATGTCATTCTTCCCTGCTGATGTAAAGCCGTTGATCTCCTGTGCAGGGAGAGACATCCCTATTCAGGTTAAAAATCTCGCTGAACTTCTGTGGTTATCATAAAAAAAGCCTGCTCATCCACAGAAACGAAACTGTGATTATCATAAGCATGTGTATAATACGTCAATAGTACTGGAAGAAAGAAAGAAAGAAAAAAGAAAGAAAGAAAGATGGATCGGTAATAAGCACCTTGCTCATTAATTGTTTACTAACAGACCATACGTCATAATGTGACGACATACGATGATGACGTAAATCAATGACGTCTTGTCACTGTATTATAATTTCCGTAACATTTCCGGAAATTGCCAGATTGTTCGGGTTTGACACGAATGAACACGGAATAACCTCGTCGATTTCCGTCAATGGCTTACAATAGTAGACGACCGAATACGGAAATCTGCGAAGAATTCCGATTGCATTTATGGTTTTACGGGAAAATAAACAAATGAAAGATAGTTTTTAACCAAATCATTTGTTTATCCTAATCGGTTAGCAAGACTTATACATTTCTGCGTCACGAAATCTACTTTTATTAAATTGTGAAATGTGTTGACGAATTTTCGCCAATGAACAACGCGCAAGGTAACACTTTGGGCTATGCTTCCGGTTAATGGCCGTTTTGGCGACATAGGTAAAAATGCAATTTCATTGTCATTTTTGGATGGGTTCGAGAAAGGTTTTTAATGTTTTTTTCACCTCATTCTGCTTGGAAACCACCATTCTTAATGATTTCTACGAATGCTTATCTTGTTAATTTCGTAACGAAATATGCTACTTTACGGTTGAAGTCGCCCATAAACTGCCGTAAATGACCCAAGACTTTTCAAAAGGATGGATGGGTATGTTTACTTTTCGCCTGCATGATACCATAAGAGCTCGCTTGCGCTCGCTATTAAAAACTGCACTTCCGCACCGTTAATTACGCTTATGGGGTCTTTGTCTGCAGGAATGTATCCCCACAGGAATGTACCCCAGATACATTCCTGTATACAGGATTGTACCAAAGGTCATTTCTGTATACAGGAATGTGCCCCACTATTGCAGATCTCGAGTGAAGGTCGCGTGTCTAATGCTTGCAAACGGTTTTATTGTTATTTACTTTAAAATATAATAAAGCTTTTCAATATGTTTATAATATGTTTAACAGATACACTTGTTTTCATTATAGTCTTGATTGTTTTTAAAGAAAATACACACAAAACATCAATGTTAGAATTTTCAAAATACGATAAGATCTGGCAAGATTTAAAGTCTGGTACAATATTGTATACAGGAATGTACGCGAGGTGTATACAGGATTGTACCCGGGGTGTATACAGGATTGTTCCCGGGGTCAAGTACGACATGTCACCTCAGACTTTACCATTGGTTCAAACAGTGGAAGTGTTTGCAGGTTAGAAGCCTAAGAAGATCTTTTTCCCCAGTCAGGTGTTATTGGTCAGTTGTCATAGTAGTGACATGATGAAATCATGAAAATATCTTCTACAATATTATTTCTTCCTCTTTTTAAAGGCCTTTGTCACAGAATGACATACCTGACTGTCAGATATTGCGGATGACAGTTTGGTTGACGAGGGAGCTGGAGACTGGCGGACAGGTAGAAGGGTTGTTGAGCTAGGTGTTCTTGCTGATGCCCTATCTTCTTGCAAAAAGTGCCACTTCAGCTGTCACATGCCATGGGGATACTCGCATATGGATTGTCCACAATTAAAAAAAGGTTGTTTTTTCAGTGCTTGTTTTGCAATTTCAATTTGTGCTTTGTGCACTATTCAGACAAGGGTCTTCACTTTAAAATATAAACTTCATTTATTTTACAACAATCGCGAAACAAGTTTATACAACATATGTCAATTACTCTCGTTGGCACGAATGTAAGCGTAACTGTGGTCTTTCGTGTGGGAGGAAACCGTAGTAACCGGAGAAATAATCGGAGAAAACAAGCCTGTCTGATTTGGTGACCACCGTGTCACCTCACATGTCCCGGCCGAGAATTGAACCCTAGTCCCATTGGTGAGAAGCAAGTGACATTTCAGATGCACTAATCGGACAGTCAACTTTTCAGACACAGAACATTCTAAACCTTTCATTGTTCACACAAGGTTTAATTACACTTTTCATCTCTGAATTTTTATCGTGTATTAAAGCTATACATCTCTGAAATTGTACGCAAACAAATTTACTTGTAAACTGTTGACAATTTAACCCGCAAGCCGATAGCTCGGGGCTGACAAGTTATTGACTCTTAGATTTCAATAGCTATGACCACTCTGATGTATGTTTTATTAATGTTTATAAATGAAAATCCTGATCATAAAAATATTGTTTTATATAAGCATACTGTCCCCAACCTCTGAATATTTGAAAGTAATTAATACATCCTTACCAGGGAAGTTAGTAATCAGTTTTGAAAATTCTTCTTTTTATCAGTTCCATGCAGTAATACACAGTGCGGCTACACTAACAATGTACCAACTGGGAAGAGGCACAATAAAATTTGGGATGCCAACACAAAGTTAGCAACAGGTAAATATGGTTGCAAGACTTTTCAACATTGAGCATAATGTAACTGCTGATTTCACCTGTCAGTTAATTAGTCCCCCACCGTCTGGGGACTATAGGTTTGCACCCTGTTTGTCCGTCCGTCTTTCCGAAATGCTTGTCCGGTCCATATTTTTAATACTATAAGACTGAGATACCAAACTTGGTATGTGGATATACTTGGGGTAGCGGTGTGTCGCGTACCAAAAACAGGTCACCGTGACCTTGACCTGTGACCTCTGTCATAGAAAATTCTTATCCGGACCGTATTTTTAATACTATAACACTTAGAGATACCAAACTTGGTATGTGAATACATCTTGGGATAGCGGTGTGTCGCATACCAAAATAAGGTCATTGTAACCTTGACGTCCGGACAGTATTTTCAATACTATAACACTTAGAGAGATATCAAACTTGGTATGTGAATACGTCTTGGGATAGCGGTGTGTCGTGTACCGAAATAAGGTCATTGTGACCTTGACCTTGATTTTTGACCTCCATCATAGAAAATGTCTGGAAAATGTTTGTCTGGGCCGGTGGGGTCTATGGTTTGCGCTGCAATTCTTGATGCAATTCTCGTTACATTCAACGATATATCACTGTAGCGTTTGCAACTTTAGAAGAATAAGCAAGGCAATGCGAAAGATATCACTGTAACGTTTGCAACGTTAGGAGAGTCAGCAAAGCAATGCGAAAGATATCAGAATGAGATGTGTGCGTTATTTTCACATTTTAGGGGTATTAGAACAGAAATAGAACATCGTTTACGGTGAATTATCTTGTAATATATCACGGTTGGACTATATGCTACCCTGAAATGTTTCAGTACCGACATCTTTCGGGGAGCATGAAGTTCTTAAGTTCTTATGGTATACAAAAAATAAAATGCCAAAAAATTAATTATACGATTTATTAAAAAAGCTTCACATTTTAATGAGTAACAACAGTTTACCTGAACATGTTTAAACTTTCATTTATAAAATAAGTCAGAACAGTGGTTCTACACCCATATCCACGTCATATCTTGTCAGGAGGGAAAAATCTGGTTTTAAATATTGAAATAACAACAAACAGAGTGGAAACTTCCTATCTAAACCAATGAAGTAGCCAAAATATCATGTGGTACCTTAACTATTCCTTCTAACGGGTGTCACGAAACACCCAAATCTACCCATTTCCCCCAAGTCAATAAATAAAATATTATCTGTTGTCACAGACACACATTGAATATGAAAGACGTGTAATAATTAAATAATCAAGATTTCATTTTTGTTATGTCCGTACAACCATATTTGTAATGCCCAAAAGTTCAACGTAACTAACTCTGCAATGCTAGGTAAGAGTTAAGACTCCCCGACACCATACTGGTAAAAAATATTTTGTTGATTCAAGTTTAGTGGTAATGGGAGAAGAATGATTATATATTAATTTCTTGGCAGATATAATAGCTGATCTTATATGATCGAGTGCTGATTTATTATAGAATTTATTAAACAAGTTTGCAAAAAGATACAATGCGACAGCTTGTCGAGCACCAAATAATGTTTGCTAAAGAGTTTAATAAATAATAG